>JAATLQ010032091.1:45284-82538 GCA_013421005.1 Heliconius erato x Heliconius himera | reverse complement strand
ACTGTAGAACATTGTTTTGTTCTATCATCAATAGTTTTCGCAGCGCACGCGATGATAGAATTTTAAAGATCAATTTCTTCACACCTTGGGTTACATTATTGCATTTTTCTTAGGGATCTCTACTTTTTTTGAAAATGTAATATAGCCTATGTGGGACAGTGAAGATGCAGCTTTCTAATAGCGAAAGAATTTTTGAAATCGGTCCGGTAGTTTTTGTGTGAAAACAATACAAACATACAAAAATACAAATCTTACCTCTTTATAATATTAGTATAGATAATTGCCTATAGTTTCAAGTCTGTTGCTCTTGTAAAATAAATTATTTTTTTCTATTATCTATAATTGTTTTCCTTGCCGTTTCATTGCTTGATGTTAGATCATAGGCTATAATATGTTTTTATTAATAATAGTTGTATTTTATTGTTAAGAAATAAGCTCACCTTATAAAAATAAAAAATAATACCCGTAAAAGCCTTTTTTTTCTTTTATTCAAGTATGAATAACGCAAGTCCCCATAATAATAGTAATTATTTTCGGTAAGTATACGGCGTAATTTCAGTATTGGTGTTAAGCTCCGCCACTCAACACGTGATGCCCCCAGAGTTCAGCGTAAAATGGGCCGCGAAGTGTCTTAGCACTAGCTTCCCTCTGTCTACCCAACTGTGTGCGGGATACAGCGTGAAGCTGATAATTATTCAAAAATTAATACAAAACATTTTTTTTTAAAGAGATTCGTTTACGTTTCTTTTATTTGTCCGATTTTGCGTTAATAAGCGTAAAATAATATGAAGCAGTAAATTTTGTAGAACGTTATGACATTACATGTTTACATTTAGAAAAAAATATTTCTATAAATATATAAGACAGATGTCAACGCTTCGTAATTTGTTATAACAAATATAAAATATAAAATATGAATACGCTAGCTTAAATTATATTTAGCTTTGATAAATATAATTTAAGCTAGCTTATTCATATTTTTTGGCGTGATAACTTATAAATCGATGAAATCTAGAAGCTCGAAAAAGTATGACTCATTGTCACGTTACGCTTGAGACGAGCGTGCAAGCGAGAGCGCGAAACAAACGATTGGGACGCACAATCATCTAAGCGTTCGACTTGTGACACTTCTGTCTATACATTGTTACTTATAACCTGCATTATTTAAGTAAAAAAAATATATTTAAAATACTGAGTGCAAATAAATGTTAATTTATAAAAAAAATAATTTGTTTTATATAAATAATGATAATTTAGTAATAAAAATGCAATTCAAACATTAATTGTTAATGCTTGTGATTGACTTATTAAAAGTGAAAGTTAATCAATGTATCACTGTATAAGAATGGAAAATTAAATTTGACCAAGCAATAATAGAAGAAGAACTACTTGGACACAACGCTGTTCTTGATGACTTCAGATAAGTGAAAAAGTATGAGTGTGTAATTTCCGGCGTAGAAGAATTGACATATTTTTAATGATGGATTTTTTAAATTGAAAGAGACTGCGAGATGTTTTTAAAGATGCAGGTATATAACAGTTGCTTCACTTTTTTGTACACTATAATATTCTGTTTGTCCGACAACATTTACAGTGTCATAGTAAAAATTGAGAATTGAAATAGGAACGAGAAATAAAGATAAGCTTATTACGCCAGGGTCTGAGTATACGTATTCTAAGTTTGCCGCTACCTAAGAAATAGTATCTGTAAGTATCTGTAAGAAAAAATACTAACTATATTATATATAATAATTAAATTATACCATTGACATTCAAAAGGGCGACTGAAGAGTTTCTTGTCGCCTCTTCTCAGCAGAACTGCCTTCCGATCCGGTGGTAGCTTTTTTTATATGTTAATTCGACAATTCAAAAGTGCCGATAATAGTCGATTTGATTCAAGAATATTTTGAATTATCTAGATCTAGTGTAATGTTCACTCACGCAAATTTAAAGCTCAGCTTAAACCTCAGAGATCTGTACCGTAGCTAAATATTTATAGAAAACTTTTTCCTCATTATTTATGTGTACAATTTTATTTCATATACTAATTTTAAATCATAAATTACATTTATAAACATTCAAAAAATTTAATGAAAAGAAATAATGAGATAAAAAACATATATATTTATAAATACTTGTTATTTTAACTGTGTGATGTAAACTAGCACTTTGTTTCTTCTTTACCGTGATGTACGTAACCTTTTTTAAAACTTTATACATACTACCTTCTTACACACGCGACAATCATTCTAAACAGACTAAATTCACAGCTATGTACCTGCCTACTTCGCTGTCAATTTTTCAGATTCAAAAGATATTTAAAAAAATAAAACTTAATTTGAAGATAGAACGTAACGGCGAATAAATGGCAAAAGTTAGCGCTGCCAAAGAAACAACAACAAGACAAAACGTCCGCCTTTATTTATAAGTGCATAAAATAAAAAGAATAGATAATAAAGATACTAAAACCGAAATCATTAAAGACAATCTAAAAGAAATTGCAAAATATGCGATCCCAGATTTGTTGCTGACCGATTCAATATATATACATATGTCTATTGTGTAAATAGTAATTAAATTAGTGGCAAAGCGCGGCGTTGAGTTCCATCACTCAACACGCAATGTCTCCGGAATTGAGGAAAGTGGGGAATGGAATATCTTAAAACTAGATTCGCTCTGCTTACCCTGCTGTGTGCGGGATACAGCGTGAAGCTGATTTATTTATTTTATATTTTATTTTTATTTAGTAAATTAATTAAAATTAATTTTAAATATATGCGAATTTATGTTACACGGCCCTATAAAATAGTATACGATATCTTATACCGATATCTCAAATTCATATTTTAAGTTGTCTTTAACAATGTGGAATTTAGTATCCAAGCTTTGTACGGGCGCTAACTCCACGCCGTGCAATAAATGCCAAGTTAAGTTAAACGTTGCATATAATATGTTTATCCACACTTCCACATTTACTATATAATATTAATTAGAAAGTAACTGCGTCTGTAGGTCTCTCTGTCACGTAATAACGGCCAAGCTGCTGATCCGATTGCTATTAAATCTCTCTAGTCTCTTCTATCCGACCTATTCCAGTTCATTCAGAAATTTCTGTGTTTTAAAAACAGGTCTCCGAAAATGGGTTTCCTGGACGCTTACTTTGCGTGCGCCGTCTCAAGTCTATGAGACACATCAAAACAATGTTCTACAAAAATATTGTCCTTTAAAAACATATATATATATATATTATTTCTTTGGTTATTTTTAATGTATTTTCTGTAATTTGGTATTAATTAATCTTTATCAAAATAAATATAATAGTCACCTTTAGAATTTCGTCTAGATTGAAAATATTCTTTAATGTGCATCATTATAATAAATATTTTAGGAGATACTAATACTGATTCAAAATGACCTAGCCTACGAGCCGCACGATGCAGAGGCTTGCTACGTAATACGTCCCGAACGGACAGACGACGTGTTGTGATATTTCATATATTTTCTATCTTCTTCTAATGTTTATGTGGCGATTTGCTGTTTGCTATTAATTCATTTTTTTGTTTCGTTATTTTCGCTTATTCAAGTAGTAGATTAGTTAGATTTTTATAAAAATCTTGGTTAGCTTAAATATCTTGTTAAAAAGTTTGGTCTTACTCGGTGCTTCTGGAATGTCTCCTGGGCTACCAGTAGCCGTGTCAGGGTCACCATCAGGATACTGGTTGTCAGGGCCTTAGGTCAAATAATAATACAAATAAAAAAAAGAAAATAAAATAAAAATAACATAAGGGATAAAGGAAGTAAATTTATTAAGTATGACGATACCTGGTAAGTCATAATCGTCGCCCCTTCGTCCCTGTGGCAGGATTGTTGTAGTAGCGTAAGGTATAAAATTTTCATTTTCATCCTGATCTTCGCCGGGCAGACTTTTGTTTTCAGTAGGGACTTTTAAAAAAGTAAAACAAAAAGAAAATAAACAAAATTGTAAAATAATAATCTTATACATAATATTAATAAAAACTCATGAATTTGACATTACAAAAGTGTTATTCTACACTTAGTAGGACTACGTTAAATTTTTATACGTTTTCTAAATAGGCATTTAAGCATTAGTAATATAATTATCATTGTTTTATTAAAAAAAATATATTTTGTCATTATATAAAACAATGAAGTATTAGAGTAAAATATTTAAAAAAAATCATAATAAACAATAAAAACAAAATAAAAAAGTACCCTCGCAATCGTATTCGTCTGAAGCATCAGGGCAGTTCTCGATTCCGTCGCACTTTTCGGACGCGGGAATACACCTACTGTAGTCTACGCATTTGAACTCATCAGCGGCGCACGCGTCCAGAGGTACGTTGTAGGCTAATATAACAGTCATACTTTGAAGATAAAGATTTAAAAAATATATATAGTTTATATACGTCAAATATTAGAAAAGTCGCTGTAAATTTCGCGGATTTTAAATAATGATGTATGTATTTGAGCATAAGTGACAATTAAGATTTAAAAAAATATTGATTATATTCGACTTTTTGTATGAAAGATTAAAGTTAAAACGTTATGTTACTTTCGGAGTATTCGGCATTCTTGATATCTTTTCGGGTTCCCTTATATTAGATAGACTGTCTTCATTTAATCTTTCTTAATAAATAGTGAAGTGATCATGTTGAATATAAAATACGAAATATTTTCAAAATAGTTTACCTGGATCAATAACAGTGGCGCTGAAGTCTTCGTCGTTGACTGCGACGGTGCCCAGCATCCTCGTGTTGCGAATGTAATCGTGCAGTATGCTCGCTATTCTATCAGTGTCTTCATAGCCCATTGTTACAATTTCTAAAGTCACCTTACAAGTGAACTCGTCAGTTGGACGGGATCTGAAAATGATAACAATTATATGTCAATACAGATACCCTCAAAAATTGTATTGAATAAATATAACGTGACGTGCTTTTTTGAACAATCCACACTCTAGACTAATGCCCTGTTTTAAAAGTATATATTTATAATTATTTAAAGCTATTAGTAAAAATATTATTGACATGTAATTTTTTCTATCTTTACACATCTCTCGCAGTGAACGTAGAGAAATTTACTCATTAATATTATTATTCAAAATAATTTATGAGGCCGATTGTGCCGCAGAGGTTCAAAGTGTGACTGTGCACAATGCGACAAGTTGTGGATTCGATCCCCACGAGGAAATGAGATATTTTAAATGTATATTTCCATCAATTCCGAAGGTATTGGATTAATAAGTGGCGTAGTGTTCCGCCACTCAGCCCGCAATACCTTCAGAATTTGGCGGAAAGTGGGGAGCGGAGTGTTTTAACACTAGGTTCTCTCTTCCTACCCCGCTGTGAGCGGGATACAGCGTGAATCGCGACAAATATTTTTTTTACATTCTTATATTTATAATTTTAAAAGACAACATTCATACATTGATTCCTAAAGTTGCAGCCAGTTCAATAAAACATTTCTTTTGTAGCAATATTATCGCATGCAATTCTTTGTATTGACATAACATTTTTTTTTGTGAACCGATTGAAATATAACCAGCACTAAATTTTTTATTTTGGCAAGCTTTAGCTTGCCAAAATATAACAGTGAAACTGCATGTAAATTACTTAAGCCGTTTCTGAGATTAGAGTAAACAAACGCACAGTGAAACAGACAAGACAAACAGAAAAAAATTAAGATTATTGTTGTGACTTCTATTACATTAATAAATGCCCCCATAATCGATTTTCTCATACATCTTGAATGTACAGACAGCGATGAGTTTGAGTTTTGTTATAGATATGTATAGATTAAAAATTCTTTACTTACTGTATCCGAATAAGGCTGGCACGATGACTGCCTGGCACGTTAGCGTACACCGCATTAACAGCATCCGCGAGAGAGGAGCTGAAATTCTTGAACTCAGATGAGTCTCTGTTAGAGTACTTCTGCTGATATGGTTCCATTACGACGAAAGTGACTCGAATTGTCTCTGTAATATGAAATAGAGCAAATGCTGTTTAGTTAGTAATACGTCAATAAAAGTGGAGAGAGAGAAAGTCACAAAATGTGACTGTAAACGCGGCAAGTTGTGAGTTCGATTCCCACTCGAAGAAATTAAATGTTTTTCGCTTTGGTGTCGTAGCAAAGCGCAGCGTTGAGTTCTGCCACTCAACACACAATGCTTCCATAATTCGGCAGAAAGTGGGAAACGGAGTGTCTTAACACTAGGTTCCCTCTGCCTACCCTGCTGTGTGCGGGATACAGCGCGACGCTTAAAAAAAGCCCTTTCAAAGGTAGCGTCAAGTAAAGGTACATATAATCCCCTCACACCCCAATCCCCTAACATATAATCCCCTCTCACCTACGTTAAAGTTGAACGCTCGTATTTAAGTATGTTCTTAAGAATAATGTAAAAAAATGTATATTAATTATGATCAGATTCTTTACGTGGGCCTTTACTCCCGCCAGTTGTTTAAAATTAAGGCAAACTATACTTATACTAGCAAGCGTAAATTTTACATATATTATTTATTATATATATTTTTTTATTTTTCAACTTTTAGTTGGCGTTACTTCTGAAAGGATCACACTATTAATAATCTTCATAATTTTAGATTTGCTAAAATGACGTCGGTATGGGGGCCCTGGCATCTTAGGCTATTAAGAGCTACTTGAGAATTGTCATCTCATCTATTTCATCATTGAAAACTGTATACGTGTTTAAACTCCAAATTCATCTTTTATACATCAAAGACACTAAAAAATGATTTTAATTCAGATGAAAAATTCCGTTTTTTACCTTAAAAAAACAGAATTTTTCATCTGAATTTTTTCATATGAAATAAATGTATTACAAATGAGTTTATTTAAACTTAATCCTATTAAAAGAGTGAAACGTATTTATAGAAAGCAATGAAAAATCAAAAATTCAATTTTGAATATTGCGTCGTAGTGTTAAGTTTTGTTAACTCGGTATGTTTGTGAATCTCAAAAACACCAACATTTTTTATTAACAGACTACTATATTTATGCATGGCAGTATACGCCCAGGTCGTACTGGACCTAAACTGTCCGGTTGATATATCTATTTATTTTAGGTGTAAAAAACAGCCAAATCAAATTCTAAACTTTAATAACATCTCCAGTGAACACATAATTAGACATCCTAGCTACTAGCAACTCAACGCGCACTGTTTCTAATTTCCGTGGGCAGCAGAAAACGGAGTGTCTTGACAATAAGTTCCCTTTGCCTAGCTGCTGCTATTTCAATAACAACGGTTGATAAGTGGCAGTTGCATGCCAAAGACGATAAAGGTAGGAGCGGGGAGGTCACTAGTTATCAATATTTTCATATTTCATTTATTTTTCAGAAGATACTCAATAAATTTGTAGCGAGCATGATGTTTCTAAGTAGTTGGGAGTAAGAAACGGTAGGTTTTTAAGAATTAACTGAGTCGGTCATAACATTTCAGGTTTGAAAACTTTATTCTATCAATAGCCGTTCGAACTAAATTTATGATTTTTTTAATACTTTACAAGGCGAGGAGTTTTAAATATGCCAGATTTTTTTCAAAAGTAGGGATGAGATCATGAGTACGAAATGGTTCGAATAATATCAAGCACGGCGCGTTGCATTTTTTCTAACTTGGCCGGACATAATATCGCCTGTCTACTTTTGAAATTTAAAGAAACATTTTTACACATTAAAAATAAAATTTGATGTGTAAAAAAATTGTGCTGGAGATCTAAATCTATATTTATCTATATTTTAAAATAAAAATGATTCCTTACTTTCTCTAGGTTCCCGCTCCAGCACGTCTGATACGCCTGAGCCTTCAACAAACTCAGTATCATTGTCTTCGTTGTTATCGCTGAAAAAGTCAATATTAACAAAATATTAAAAACTGCATAGTAAAAACGGAAGTAAGAAAAGGTAGAAAAGTAAGAAAGCTACATTTCTTTAGTTCAGTTTTAAGAATATTAAGACTTTATTGTGAAAACAATATCAGATGATATTTATTTTCCACTTGGGGGAATTAAAACTTTCATTTCCTTGCCCCAGTACTTACAAAGGGCAGCGTTGAGTTCCGCTATTCAGCACGCAGTATTTTGAAAACTGAGAGGAAGATAGGGAAGGAGATAATTGGGTACAATATCTAACACTAGGTTCCCTCTACCTTGCTAGACGCAGAATATAGCAGCGTGAGGCTATAAAACATATATGTACATTTATATAGGTACTTACATTTCGTTATCATCTTCTGTAAAATTTTCTTCGTTAGGTGACGCCGTAGACCAAGAAAAACCTGAAATGTTTCATAAAAAAGTTCATGTACAAAAATGATATTCTCTTATATCAATGACTAAAATACGATGTATACAAATTTGTTTTATAATAGCGATCTCTTACCCTGTATAATAAATGGAATAAATTGATATATGAATTTTTTCGCTCTGACATAGAGACAAAGCGCGGCGTTGAGTTTCGCCTACTTAAAAAGAAAAACGAAGAAAAAATAGATGGCGTGGACTTAAATTCAAAATCTATCAATATGTGTTATTTTTTTAATAAATCTCTTACGCAATATTAAAAAGGATGTCTTACTTCTTCTTGTTTCCACAAAAATCACAATATTGTATGAATATAGAGAAACAGTACATGAGGTATTATAACATTGGTCAAAGATATTTAGTGTTAGTTTAGTGTCAAAACGTTATTAAGCAAGCATATACGTACATAAATACAACTACAAATTATTGAATTAATTACAACTAAAATATTTTCAGTTATTAAATTAACTTACTATCTAAAGCCAATCTCTTTAGTCTCTGCAAATGTCGACCGAAGCCTGTCTCACCAGCATCCACCTCCAAAAATTCATTTTCACCTTCCCAATAGATATCCTCTGCTGGTGTTGCCTAGAAATATAAAAATTTAACATATAAATAACACTTACTTGAATATATGTAAAAGAAAGGCTATAATAATATAATATTAATTTATTTTAAATTTATTTAAATGTTTTAATGTATTAGTTTGTTTTAAATTTTAGTACGAGTTATCTCTTATAAGGGCTTAAATCTGTAATAACTACATTAGTATAGAACTATGCTAGAATTTTTAACATAGTTGTATGTTTCTTTAAAATCCGAAGTAAATTGGTCACTTTTTCTTATTTTCTTATTTCTCCTTTCGGTTGGAATTTTTATTAGTCAAACAACTAAAGTTAGACTAAAAGACCTTTTGTCACACCATACATCATTTTTCATAACTTAATTTTAAATGAATGAGACGTTAGAGGATATACTTAAGTTTATTTTATTGTTGATTTCATGGTTCAGTCACGAGTCACGAAATATTATTGTAATTTTGAAGAGGCAATTTTGTACGACATGACTATTTTTCAGATTTAATCAACTGTACGTTTATTATATTATTAGACATAAACTGGGTATTAAAAGAGGTTTTTTTTTTTATTTTTGCGTCACGATGGAACTTAGTGTCATGACATTCCGTTAAGACACTTGGTTGCCCACTTTCTGCCAAATTGTGGAGGCATTCCGTATTAAATGGCGTGTTATCAGTGAGTGAAAGTGAGGAAATGAAATTGAGAGATTCGAACCCACAACCTGTCGCGTTAACAATCGCATGGTTGAACCCTTGTGTTGAACCTCTATTAAAAGAGATGTGTCTATGTTTTCGTAAAAGAGAATATAGAACATACAACTGACTAGCTGTTAAGTATGCTGTAGCTGTGAATTCTTCATATTATTAATAATTGCTTACTATAATAGTTGAAGCATAAAACTTTAAAAAATATTTTATTTGTAGACCATCTACTTTTATGTTACATTTCTTTTGATGTTAATACATTGTTCAAAATAAATAAATTTAATCAAATCAATCAGCTTCACGTTGTATCCCGCACACTGCAGGGTAGGCAGAGGGAACCTAATGTTAAGACACATTGCGTTCCCCACTTTCTGCCGAATTCGAACACCAGAGCGAAGGAAATTCGAACACCAGAGCCAAATGGAAATATAAATCGAAGTAAATATTTCATCTCCTCGAGTGGGGATCGAACCCACAACCAGTCGGTTTTACAGCCACACTTTGGTGCCCCTGGGCCACGACTGGCCTCAAATAGTAAACTGATAATGACAATATTATTGCCAGTAAACAAATAACAATTACTATATCATAAATGTGAATAATGTACTATAGTATATAAAATTATTATTAGAAGGAGGTTTTTGGGATGTCTCCAAGAATAGGTAGGTACTTATTGGTGTTTGGGATTGGTCTGCGCACGTTCCGCCCCGCCCAAGTAACGATTTCGATTTGACGGCCCCCTTGCCTTGAATAAAGCATTTGACCTTCTTATCGGACTTAAAATCCAAATAAAGCTAAACTCTTATCTATTTTCTGGAGACGAAAAACTAAGGGTGCCGTATATAACGCGCCTGGTAAATTCTACCAGCTTGTGAATCAACGTAATGATATATCTATGTAATTTAACTTTAAAGGCTTCACAATTTGACATATCTGTTTGAGCATCATTTATAATATATTACCATAAATCAATCATAATCATTAACATCATCACATTCATCTAAATTCATACGGGGTATTTACCAATGCTTTTTATACTGGAAGTAAAATTCTATTAAAAAACAGCAACGACAAAAACACCGAAAAGCAAAAAATAGTAAATCTTTTGAATATTAACTTTTAAAAAAATCTTAAGCTTATATAATACTTAAGAAATTGTTAGTCGGCGTCGAGACGTGTGCATTTTTAGAATTTTATTTTTATCGCTGAAGATTTCACGCCGCTTTGTTAATTTGATTTAGTTATTTTTCTCATTTTAAGGTAATTTAATTATATTCAATCATTAACTATTTCGAGGTTCCAATTCCAATCCCAGGAATAGAGCGTCAAACAGTTGATGATCAAAGATTATTAAATTACCTTAATATATTATACGTAAAACACATTTTTTTTCTTTAAACGTTATACATAAAAATTAAAAGTAAATTGGGCGCTTTGTGCGCTTTGTTTTGTCGCTCGTTTTCTTGTTTTCTTCTTGTGGTTAGATTTTTTATTTAAAATTTATACGGCACTACCTTTAAGTCAAACTAGAACTACCTAGTCTATAAGATGAAGGTTACTATTACCTAAAATCTAAATGAAAGAATATATTATATCTATTTATATTAAAATGTTTCTCTTTAAAAAGTTATACAATAAAATCATTAAATAGGTAGCTTTGTGTGTTGTCGCTTGTTTTATAGTTTTATCTTGTGGTTGGATTTTTTACTTAAAATTTATATAGCACTACCTTCCAGGTTAACCTTTAAGTCAATATAGAACTACCTACTCTATAAGATGAAGGGTACTATTATCTTAATGAAAGAATATATTATATCCATTTATATTAAAAACAAATCTCTTTAAACATTATTTTTAAAGAGAAACATTTTAATATAAATAGAAGGAGAGTTGGAATTTTTTCTTAAAATTTATATGGCGCTGCTTTCAAGATACCTTTAAGTCAAAATGAAACTACCTGCTATATAAACTGAAGGTAGCTTATTGCATTAAAAGTTATAAATAATTATCAAAAACTACTTACATTTTAGTAAGCCAAAATATAAAATTAGTAACATTATTACATAGAAAAGAAAAGTAACTGGCGTAACCGAAAGCGAGTGTAATAAAATATATATTTTTTTATCTGTGTATTAGTAATCTCGTATATTGTAATTATCTTATTAACAAGAGACTGTCCCGCCCAATAAAGAAAGATTTATCAAAATCGAACAACTCAGTAAAAGTTATTTAAGTCTAAACATAAAAAATATATTGTTGAATAGTCTTATATATTACATAATTATGTAAAAAAATAGACTTTATTTTTTTTTCCACCTTCACGCTGTATCCCGCACGTATACATAGGGAGCACTTTACTTATAGGTATATAAATTATAAATACAATAAAACCATTTATAAAGTGTTGATATTTTTCCTTCTTCTTTTAAAGATAGGGAATCAAATTTATTATTCCTTTGCTTCAAGGTCTCGTTTTATCTGATCGCGAAATACCGGGAATACATTTTTGAAATAAAATTTATAGCGCATCGATGTTGCGTCGACCAAAACAGTGGATATCTTAAATTCTTTCTTAAAATATATCTTGACATTTTAAACTATAGAATTGCTAATACCAAAACAATACCAAATATCTACTTATGAAATAAAATGATATAACGCAACGTAAGCAGGCAGAGGGAACCTAGTGAAAACACTCCGTTCTCTATTTTCTGCCGAATTCTGGAGGCATTGTGTTTTGAGTGGCGGAACTTAACGCCGCGCTTCGACACCAGAGTAAAAAGAATCGAACTTTAAACACATATTACTATTTTTTGCACTATCTCTTATATATAAAAAAAAAGACTTCAAAATCACTTTGTCACAACATAATACAAACAAATCAAAACGCCAGTTAAAAAAAAGCGGTCGCAATCATCAATCCTTTTCATAGGCTCGGCTAGTATCATGTAACAAAGCTCAAAGCAAGAGCAAATAAAAGGCCTCATTAGCCGCATACAACATCGTGCGATCCGCAAATAAATCGACCCTCAACCCGCAATTAGGGAGGGGAGGATAGGAAGAGGGATTTCTTTGCAATTTTACTTAGTCCAACATGATCCGCTGAGGAGTGTGGAGGACGCGACGTGGAAGATAATAGCCGGCGTCCGGGTGCCGGCGGCGTCTGGGGCGTTTGTGACTTTTGTTACGATTACCAACGATTTTATAGTATTTACGGAAGTTTATGTTTATTGTATTTACCCACAATGGGTAGTTTTTGTTTATTAGATTAACTAATATAATTTTAATAATAATAATCAGCTTCACGCTGTATTCCGCACACAGCAGGGTAGGCAGAAGGAACCTAGTGTGACCTCCGTTCCCCACTTTCTGCCGAATTCTGGAGGCATTGCGTATTGAGTGGCAGAACTCAACGCCGCTCCTTGCCTCCACACCAGAGCGAAGAAATGGAAATATAAATTTAAGTAAATATTTCATCTCCTCGAGTGGGGATCGAACCCACAACCAGTCGGTTTACAGTCACACTTTGTACCCCTGCGCCACGACTGGCCTCTAATATATATATATTTATTCTAATAATGTCACAGCATACATTATGTTAGTCATGTTAAGTTTCAGATATATTTATCTCCTATTCTATTACGTATTACGGTCAATTGAATAAATCCCAAATGATTACTTCGATTTTTGCGGTAAAGACTTTGGTTATAAAGGTTTATTAACGTTTGTGAAATCGAAACTCATTTTGTGACCTTTATAAAATTGGATTTAATACATTTATAATATTTCTACGATGAACAAATGAATGAATTTACATTTTAGCCCGTCATTTGGTCAGCGGTTTAATATATTATTATATGTATAATAGTGTCAGATTTTAGAAATGAGGTATTTTCATAATTTATACTTTTTATGCAGGTACTCATATAGTAAAAGCGCAATATCTGCCTTACTATTTTACGTATTTTTCTTAATCAATTTCATAATTCTTTCATATTATACACATTATATCTTAATGGGTCATTTTACATAAATATATGATTTTCTTAGCGATACGACCATCTTTATGATTTGTTTTGTTGGAGCGAAAAGTCAGTAAAAAAGAAACCATCATGCGAAACATATTGTTCGTAGTACAAAAAATAAACATTAATACATAAAGTGAGTTTTCAAAATGTTAATATCACATCTTACCTAAAAATATTCTAGTTTTTTTTTGATTTTAAGCTATAGGTACCATTAAAAAACTAAAAACAATCATCGACATATCCTGCTCACATCATACAGCTATACATATTCACTTGACAAATATTCGTCAATCGCTAATATAAACAACAGATAACTGCCGTGACCATGAGAACGTAAAACAAACATCAAAACGCTTAGCCACATAATATTCATGCCTTCGTCTTGACAATTTTGAAATCAAGAGACGCGCCAGCGTGTGCGGCCAAGTTAAAATCTGGCAACGCTCAATATGTATATTGCACGAACCTAATTTCAATCTATTTTTTTTTACTGTTATCAGCTTCACGCTGTACCCCGCACACAGCAGGGTAGGCAGAGGGAACCTAGTGTTAAAACACTCCGTTACTCTCTTTCTGCCGAATTCTGGAGGCATTACATGTTGAGTGACAGAGCTCAACGCCGGGCTTTGCCTTAAATTTTTACTTCATAATTCGGAAACCAATTAATCTAAATACATGAAATTTTAGCACATATGTTAAAATCACTAAAACATTTTTTGAATCTACGATTTAACTCAAACGGTTATTGATATATTAACTTGTAAACATCGGCATTTTTGTGACTGACTCACTCACTCAACAGAAACCTAACCCACTTCTAGGTGACCTAAATAAATTAAAAATTAAATTAAATTAGCTTCACGCTATATCCCGCACACAGCAGGGTAGGCAGAGGGAACCTAGTGTTAAGACACTCCGTTCCCCACTTTCTGCCGAATTCTGGAGGCATTGCGTGTTGAGTGGCAGAACTCAACGCCGCGCTTAATCTCGACACCATCTAGGTGACCTAGATGTTTGTTATTTGGTACTAAGATAAACTATACATATATATACAGGTAAAAATAAAGCGATTAAAATGTTAATAATTAATTATATATTTTTTTAATCAAAAATAATGATATTCCATAAAAAAAGTGAAATAAAAGCCAAGTTCAACGTTAAGTAATGCGTCGTTCTCGACCTCACCAACAAAAGAGATCTATATAGTTGCCAAGTTCTGTTTTCACTTGGAATAAAATTCAAGCTCTCAATTTGACTTAGATATTTTTTACCACCAGAGATCAAAAACTGAATATCAAGCCAATAATCAACTACGAGCTAAAAGGACACTAACTTGCAAATATAATTAAATACCTAAGTAAAACAAATATCGATTGTTTTAGACCGCACATGAATCCGAAAACAAACCAAATAAAACTCCTGGGCCTATTAGCTAAGCAACGATAAAAAAATCATTCAAATCTGTCCAGTAGCTTAGAAGATATGCGTGTACAAATAAACAGTTAGGCAAAAAATAAAAAAAAACATAGAATATATTTTAAATTCTACTATTAATGTAAGGGACATTGTTTTTTCGCAAATATATTTAATGTACAAATATATATTTTTTACTGTTATATTTTTAAAACGTAAATAATAGTTTTGTAAGTTGTTGCTTGTTACGTTCCGATAAAAATTAGGAAGGTATTCTAGCTGTTCCAGTTCGGCTTTGGAACCTATTCCAATTTTAGTTCCAGTTCCAGCTGTGCTGAATGTATATATTTCTTTATTTTATTTCTGTTGCTTTCTTTTTTTATTATTGTTTAAGTTTGGCAATTGGTTTGGCAGTGGCAATAATTAAATTTAAACGCAAATTAATCCAACGACATTAAAAAACACCTAATACATTTTTTAAATAATAGAGAATAATAACATTTAAAAAAATCTAAATATATTAGAAAACCGAACACATCTTTTTGAACTTGGAATAACATTTCTTTTCCGGAACAATTGAGTTCATGTAGCCGGAACAGTTATCTAACGTATTACGCTCCCGGAACGAAACATCAATAATAGGTAACGTGAGGTTTAACCAGCCTACGCGTACATCGTTGAGAAACGACTTACATACAAACTTTCATCCCCTGGTTCAATCCCTTCAAATTTATTTTTCATTTTAAAAAGTTTACTTTCACAGGGTTAACTATATATTTAATTTCCGCTTAGGCTTTTGTAACGGTTTTTTGCAAATGCAAAAAAAAACTGTGAAATCACAGTTTTATGTAAAAGCTTTATGTTTATCTCAAAATATATATTTTTTTAATATCAAAGAACAATACAATCTGTTTATTTCAACGAAATAATAATTATCTTCTTAAAAAAGACTTATCTTCGTTTTACGTTATGCCCAGATTTTCTGCGAATGCTTCAAATATTTTATTTTTTAGCTTCACACTGTATATTGAAAATAGCAGGGTAGACAGAGGGAACCTGCGAACTTGTGGTAATACACTCTGTTTCCATGAAGACACTCCCGTTTCCCACTTCCCGTCAAATTTTGAAGGCATTGCGTGTTGAGCGGCGGAACTTAACGCCGCTATTTAAACTTAGCTTTGATAAACTAAGGGCATGAACTTTGGACATTTTACAGTGTATTAAAAAAATATTCATTAAAGATACTTAATCTCTATATGATTTAACTACAATTTTTTACATAAAATTAATATATTACGTAAGCACATATAGCCCACAAAGTCAAAGTCAAGTCAAGTACTGCACATTAATAATATTCGTTAAGACTGTGGTATTGAAATGAAAAGAAGAGGAAAGCGTTCTGGTTTCGTTAGCACAAACAAATGAGCGAGCCTCCACGTTTACCTTAATCCGTCTGGAAGCGTCACAAAGCAAAAGGGTTGGAGAGAAGCCCACCTTGGCTACATCTACGTAGTAAATAATGGTAGGTGGAAATAGAATATTCTCATATTCAAGTACTAGAAAATGCTCAGATGCCATTTTTAACAATTTTATTATGCATTATTATCTCCAATCGTATGTAATATATGATAATATATTACAATTAGTGAGGTAATTGAGATGCAAATAAAATAGGTTAACTAGCAGACGCCGTGTTTGGTTTAAAATTTTACGGTTTTTGAAATTTTAATCGATTCGATTCAGTTATATGTTTTTTAGTAATGTTTTAAATTTTTCACTGTTGGGTGGTCCGTGCCTATCCCAAAATAATACGGTGCCCACCCCAGAAAATTTACTATCATAAAATTTGCCCATAAAACATTTAAAAAAATCACATTTACACTAACATTTTTGTTTAGAGCCTTTAGAATACGCATATGGTTATGTAATATTTTAAATGTCAAAATCTTAGCGTGCATCATAAATCGTATTTTTATAATACAAAATTTACAGTGAACGCAACTTTACGTCACAAGTAAAGATGTTTACTTCAATCTGATCATAAAAAAATATGGAATTGAGACGAAAACCAGTCATTACAACGAATGTTGCAAAAAATATGTTATGTAAAATTTTATTACCTTACTGGAATCAGAGTTTTTATTTTGAAAAGCTATCTTAAATTTCTTATATCAATATTTTGCCAGTCCAGGCCAGTCGTGGGGCACAAGCGTGTGACTGTACTGTTGTGGGTTCGATTGCCACTCGGGGAAATCAAAATAATTCGGTGGAGAGATGAGAATGGAAGTGTATTAACACTAGATTCTCACAATCCCTCTACCTACCCTTCTATGTGCGGAATACAGTGTAAAGTTAAAAAAAATATTTAGCTTTTTAAATTTTATTTTTAAGGATACAATATTTATTTTTATTAATAGTACTGTGATGAATAAATATTCGTAATGTAATGCATTTAATCGGCTCCAATAAGCTACGGGGTAAATTCAAAAGGAAAACAGTTTATATAAAAAATTCTGCACTCGTCAGTTCTCGTGAAAATAATCAAATTTTAATAATTCTGTTTTATATATGTTTGGATATATCTGTATCTGAATGGAATTATTATAAAGAAATAATTATATAATCAGCATCATGCGTGTTATATTATTAATAACTAGTGGGCGCGCGCAGCTTCGCCCGCTTATTTGCACCCTTATGGGTGAATTCTAAGAAACCAAGAAACACGTGTTCAATCAAACATTTTTAACAAACTGAATTTATTTTTTTATAAACATCGGTGGCGATTTAAAGATTTTTCCATATAAATTTTCAACCCCTTATTTGAACCTTTAAGGGGTGAATTCTAAAAAACCATGAAACACGTGTTCAATGAAATATTTTTAAGAGTCTGAATTTCAAATTTCATAAAAATCAGTGCCGATTTAAAATATTTTCCATACAAACTTTCAACCCCTATTTCACCTCTTTAGGGTTAAAATTTTTCAAAATCCTTTCTTAGTGGATGTCCAGATTATGAAAATAAGCATCTGTCCAAATTTCACGTTTCTACGCACAGCGGTTACGGCTGTGCGTGCGTCTTACCTCAGTCAGGTACATGTCCTTTTATATATATATAGATAACTAAGGAAGTCACCTTTTCTTACACTAATCTAAAAAAAAGCTTATTTTAATATATTTATCGTTACAACCAAAAAAATAATACTTAGTCTTAAATTTAACAATTTTTATAACTGGATTAAAAACATTGACTATGTATTCTAGGCTCATATAAATAATTCAAATAACTTGCTACTTTTATTCTTATTTTGACAAGTTTTCAAGTATATCACGTGGAGAAATTAAAAGGAGTTCACTCTATTATAAAGCTTAATGTATGGAAAGAACGGCGGAAGTGGCAAGGGAGAATACCTTAGCTATACCTTAGAGGCAGGGGTCGAGTAGATTGAGTTCATTAATACCTATTTTAATGAAGGCGCGCCTCAAATTGTTTTCTCAATTAGTGAAAGATAGATAAAGTAAGATAAGGCAAAATTATATGTAAATCTTTTTTGATACTCAATTATTTCAAAGATATTATACTCTTTGATTTTCAATTGTTTTTATTTTAAAAAGACTCAGCTTCACGTTGTATCCAGCATATAGCATGGTAGACAGAAGAAACTTAGTGTTAAGACACTCCGTTGCCGATTTTTTTGAGGCATTGACTGTTGAGTGGCGGAACTCAACGCCTGACACTTGTGTCGGTGCCAAAGCGAAGAAATGAAAATATTGATAAGTAATAATTAATTCTCTCGAGCACAGATCGAACCCATAATCGTCGCGTTACAGTCACATTCTGGTGCAACTGCCCCACTATGGACTCTTGTATTTTAAAGCTTATTGAAAATTTGTAATTTTTATAAAAATATTATATAATTATTTTGAAATATGGAAAACAATATACATTACTTGGAATTAAACAATCTTTATACTTTTGTTCGCCAAAATAATACCAAATTATATATATAATACGTGTATAATAAGCTTTTGCATTAAATTGAAAAATTAAAAACCATTGTAATTTATTGCAAATATCGTGAACCGGCGTCTATATCACATATTTTCAAATGTGTGAGTATAGAGTATAGGGATAGTTCTATTTTGAATGATTTATTAAAAAAAACTGCATAAAGATATGTAAGAACCAAAAAAATGTTTCAACTTTACAACTGCCATTGTAGCACCAGAGAGAGTATTAAGACACTCCGCTCCCCACGTTCCGTCGAATTCTAGATGCATTGCATGTTAAGTGGCGGAACTCAACGCCGCGCGTTGCCTCGACACCAGAGTGAAGAAATAAAAATACTGAATATTTCATTTCGTCGAGTGGGAATCGAACTCACAACCTGTCAGTTACACGCTTACGCCCCAGCGCCACAACTGGCCCTATATTACATGTTCTAGAAATTCAAAAAAATAACAAAAAAAGTATGAGTACGTTACATTCAATATTCTAAGCGGGACTAAATTATAAATTTCCATAATAACAACGCTAATATACGGAACACAGGCGCCCTGTATTGTGAGTCCCATACAATATATGTATTTGCTCAGCAAATTCTAGTGCAGCAACTCGATCTATTATTTACGCTTCAAATTATTTCAATATGCTGAAAGATTAAAATGGACGCATATCTATCTATCTATCTATCTATTGGCCAGTCATAGAGCAGGGGTACAGTATGACTGTTAACATGACTGGTCGTGGGTTCGATCCCCACTCGAGGAAATGAAATATCTATTTAAATTTATACTTCAATTACTTCGCGCGCTGGTGTCAGGGAAAAGTGTGGAAAAGTTCCGGTAAAAAAAATTTAAAAGGATTATTATTATTATTATCTTTTCAGCTTTTTTGGCAGTCTATTTATTTTATGAAAAACTGTTTTTCTCTGTTATTTTTTTACATAAACAAGAAAAGAAAAAGCTTATTAAACCTTTTCATCAACTTTATTCGACTCTAAGCAAAATTTCTAGTCAAATAGACATTAGTAATATTTTGGTAAATTTCGGTCATTCGTATGTATAAAGGTAAATAGTATTCCATCGCAATCTTTTAAAATATTAACTGTAATCAAACGTGAAGTTAATGGAACAAGGTAAATTATTAGTGTTCTTTTATAAACTAAAATCATAATTTGTAGGTATAATATAAAAAATTTAAGCATCACTTCGATTATTTTTATCTATAATCATCAAATCACCGTGATTCCCTTCACCCTTCATTTCGAAACCATACCACAAAGGTTAATTTTATACTTTACATAAATACTTAAATATGAAAAATACGTAAAAAAGACTACAAATTGTAACAATAATGAAATAAAAATATAAAATAAAAAATAAAACTATATATACATAAATGTATATGGGAGATTCCCATAATTAACATGGTTTCTTTGTATCACGTGTAGCAGGGTAGAGAAAGAGAGCCTAGTGTTAAGACAGTCCGCTCTCCACAGCGAATAAATGAAAATATTAAATATTTCAATTCCTTGTGGAGTGGGAATCGAACTCACGACCATCGCGATACAGTCTTACACTTATGCCCCTGCGCCGCGACTACCTCCTATATATATGATACTATTATAAAATATTTTTAGATATTATAGGCTTTACTCGATTGTGACGTAAGCGGTCACGTAGGTAGTATCGACAGTAATACGTCTTTATTGAGATAGGTATGCGTGGGTTACATGTCACTGTATCAACAACGCTAACATTCTATATAAAACTTCGATTTTTCCTAGAAATAGAAAAATAAAATGGGAGCAGGACTTTTGAAGTTATTTTGGTACCGATAATCCATTTTAGTTTAATAAAAACAATAACAATCATCACACAAAAACAATAACATCTTTTACAGAATAATAAAAATCATTAAGATTCAAGGTCCTAAAAGTAAATATCAATATAGTCGTATGTATCGAATCTGTCTGGTTCGAACTTCCCGTACACCAAGTGTAATGGACTCAAAATTAGGTTAGTTATGCTTGCTTTTCAGAGGGTTGTCAAACATAAGAAAAAGTTTATTTTTTTAGCAAAATTACAATTATTCAAAGACATGTAAGAAAGATAAGAAGTTGAAAGGAATATATAAGAAAATCTAATAATGTAACTTTTCGTATATGCTTATTGAAAGAAAAAGCTCACAGCCACACTACTATAAAACATTCATCTCATAGAATTCATATACATGTGCCCATCTAGCCGACATAATATTAAAGTTATTTTAGCTTAGTTATAGTGTTAAGACACTCCGTCCCCCATTTTCCATCGATTTTTAAGGTATTGCATTTTGTAGCGAGAGTGGCGGAATTCAACCACAAGGTGTTGAGTGGCGATTTCTTGCGTAATAAGATTTTTCAGTATTTGGATGTAACATAGATATGTAATATATTAACATAGGATATCGATTTATGATGCAAATCGAGAGTGAATATGAAAAATATAATACCTTTGTTACCTCATCTAGAAATTCAAGTTAAAAAAAAACAAACAGAAATAATAAATGCACTAAACCGTGACATTTAAATATTATTTACTTTTACAAAATTTTGTGAAATAATTTGTAACAGTAATACATTAAAAAAAACATTAATATATGAAAAGTAAACTGTTTTACTTATAACGTATTGTTTATTATAAAAATACGTACAAAATTAAATCACAGATGAGATTCAATATAGACCTGTTTGCAGAAACACATGTCGATTCGTTTGACATGCTCGCCCGAGTATTATGTCAATTGAATACATTTATTAATGTTAACATATTTAATTGCGTCAGTAGCAGGATACGCAGTGCACACTTTCAGTGTTCAGTGCCGGAACTCAACGCCGCGCTTTGCCATGTTGCCAGAGTGAAGAGATAAAAAGAAAATATTTATAAACAATAATTCATTTCCCTGAGTAGGAATCGCACCACAACCGTCGTTTACAGACACTCATTTGTGCCACTGCGCCACGACAGCCTCAATATATAATCATGTCGATGAAAATATGAATATTAGAGCAATACAACCCTAACTCAGTTTCAAAATTAGGGCCCTTCTTTCCGTCGATCATATTACTACCGCTCGTAAGCTCTATTTGCTTAAGATAAAATTAAAGTTAAAATCATTGCCATGGTTTTCAGGACTGTTTTTAGTTATTTAGCTTTACTATATTTTTTTATTAACTTTTATAAGTTAATATTATTTTACCACATAACAACACAGTATGGCATTTATTTTCAAGATTTTTTTATGGAAACTAATATATATATCACGATAAAACCTCAACACAAATGAGATGATTGTGGGCACACATCTGGGATATATGTATTTTTACCCAATTGCGCGGTGCAAAGGAGGGTAATATGTTTATCGGTCTTCGGGCTATGTATGAATGTATTTGTACTCGTATATTCGTTTCTACATGGTGTTGTAGAAACTAAAATATTTATCAATTCTGATGATTCTTACACCAATCGATTAATCTTAACTTTGCGAGTATTACTAAAGACATGTCAATGATCTAACTTTACCATAGCACCCAAATGTAATTTTAAGAAAAATAAAAAAAATTGAATTAAGATCGTCGAATCAATTCAATTTTATTCAAATAAAGGTAAAGTTGAATCAATTCAATTTTATTCAAATAAAATTGAACAAATTCGACTTTTCCTTTTTGTTGATTTCACTCTGGTAAGAACCAGACCGAAGAAATGGAAATATTAATTAAATTTTAGGGTTATTGCACAATATTTAATATTATTTATAAATATCATTTGTAAACACGCTATATCAGCGTCCTAAATTTATTCGCTACAAATGCAATTGTGAAATTATTGTCCGTCATTGTTATATACGCTATAAATAACCAAATTAAATATATAACAAATGAGTTGAATATTAAGTCTCGTCTGATTAACATCGTCACGATACTATAAAAGCCCACAAAATACTTAATAAAAAAAAATTAAAAAAATTAGCTTCACGCTGTATCCCGCACACAGCAGGGTAGGCAGAGGGAACCTAGTGTTAAGACACTCCGTTCCCCACTTTCTGCCGAAATCTGGAGGGATTGCGTGTTGAGTGGCAGAACTCAACGCCGCGCTTAATCTCGATACCAGAGCGAAGATATGGAAATATAAATTTAAGTAAATATTTCATCTCCTCGAGTGGGGATCGAACCCACAACCAGTCGGTTTTGCAGTCACACCTCGTGCCGCTGCACCACGACCGGCCTCTGAAAATACTTAATACTTATCCTTAAATCAATTAATAGTACCAAGGAACCAAATAAAATATAAATGGGTCCCGGATATCAATACTCATAAATTATTATCATGTCATTATAATTTATTTCCTAGCCCTGGTGTCCAGGCAAGCGCGGCGTTGAGATCCGCCGAGGCTGATTTAATTTTTAATTTTTAAATATGTCTTTGATGTGTTAATTTTAACTATGCTATCAACATTCAACATTAATTGAAGAAAAAGTAAGCGCCAAATCAACTTATATGTTTGCAGACACAATATATTAGGTAAATAGAAGAATTTTATTATTTAAAACTCATGGAAACTGCACAAAACCATTTCTGCCTACATACACCACAAAATAATCGCTTAAGTTACTACTAATATAGAAATAAATAAATTTTACATCAATTTATTAGTAATAACTCAAGCCGTCCGCTCAACATTCTAGAACGAAGATGTCACTGTGTGAGAATAGCGAGTTTGTTTTTCAAGATTAGGCGCACAGTACCGAGAATTTATCAAAGATGACGTCAGACGTGGGTGATGCTTTGTTTTATATGTCATTTAAGTTGTTTTGTAATAGTAAACCGCAGAGGGGCAATCATTATATGTATATATTTTAGGGTGGTTATAAGAATTATAATTTTTTTTAAATTATTCTTTCAGCTTCACGCTGTATTCCGCATGTAACAGGGTAGGCACAGCGAACCCAGTGTTAAGACACTCCGCTCCAAACTTGCACCGAATTCTGGAGGAATTGCGCGTTGAGAGAAATACAACGCCACGCTTTGTCTCTATACCAGAGCGAAGAAATGAAAACATTAAATATAACATTTCCTCGACTGGAAATCTAACCCATAACCTGTCTCGTTTACAGTCATACGCCTGTGCCCCTGCGCCACGCCAGGCCTCATCGTGAAATACGATTAATAGGTCGATTGACTAAATAACGTTGCATACGTATGAAAAACTAAATTTTCCTTAAATTAATAATAGCTGGCGTAGCGTAGGAAGCAAGTCTGAGAAAATATTTTACGTACAAATGATATTAGAATGTGTGAACGGTATACAATATCAGGAGCAACATACGATTGTCAGGTTATTATAGAACGTCCAATGCAAGTCTGCTTCTATATTACGTGATGAAGTTGGATCATGAGACAAGAAAAAATTTACTTTTCTATAGGTAAATAAATATCTATAAAAATAAAAATAAAATTCTTATAAATTTGCATAATCATTGGTTTTGATCTAGTCTGTGTGGTGACCCAGTTTGGTGGTTTATTAGAAGAAAAAAATATGGAATTTACTTTGATTAGAACTGTATGTAATTCACGCGTTTTCCAAAAAATCCTCTTTTAGTAGTCACCTACAATTACCAAGGATCCTATATGAGAATTTTTTGCTTGCTTCTTCACTTTTTTGGATTATGCCTTGTGCGCCAGTCCATAGTCCATATATAAATTGATGTAGAAGATGCTTTTTAAATTTGAGATATATTTATCGGACTAGTACTTTTAGTCTATAATATTCATTAAATAAAGGTAATGCGCTAACGTCCCATCAGGTCCACAGGCGGAAATGGGAAATTAGATTAGTAAAAGCCAATGCCTGCCGTTTTCATCACAGTGAATTTCTTTATAAATCTGAAAATCCTATACTGTACTTAAAAGCTTATGTGATAGTGATTAACCTATATTTTAAAGTTTCACGTATTTATTTGCATCTTATAAGACAACATTACGTTTATTAGACTGTACATAATCTCTATAAATAATAAAACAGTAAAAATATTTTGTCTGTACATTTAATAATTTTGACTGAAATGGATAGAGGGGAGGGACACTTAAAAAGAATAATAGAAAGCAAACATTTTTTTTTTTTCATTTCTTGTCCGTCTATATCAGTGGTTCCCAACCAGTGGTCCGCGGACCACTGGTGATCCGCAGAAACCTAAATATGGTCCGCGAACGATTTTAATTAATGACTGGAGATGGTGAGACGAAGTTTCTGATTGATTATCACAGTTAATTTTTATTATACCTACATGCATAGTGGTCCCTGCTACCAAGAATGATATAAAAGTGGTCCTTGATCAAGAAAAGGTTGGGAATCCCTGGTTTATATGTATGATCACTCTAATCTCCGAAAGTGCTGAACCGATTTACTTAAAACTTTCACCATTTTTTCTTAATTCAGCAAAATATTTAGTTTCATCAAAATCGATTCATAGCATAGTATCGTAGAAGTTATATATAGCAATCCATATTTATATTATGAATTTAAAAGTCTCTCTGTCTGTCTGTCTATCTGTGAGGCAATCACGGTCAAACCGCTGATCCGATTGTGATAAAATTTCATATAGGGACTCACTTGAGGGACTTGGATGAACATTGGGGTACCATTATTATTTTAGGCCAATCGTGGCGCAGGGGCATAAAATGTGAGTGTAAACGCGAATAGTGTGAGTTCGATGCCCACTTGAGGAATTAAAATATTTATTTAAATTTATACTTCCATTTCTTGGCTCTGGTGTTGAAGCAAAGCGCCGCTTGAGTTATATTTTCTTGCTAAAGCTATCGAAAATTTAAAATAATTTCATACATATATTTAATAAATATTCGTATAGCGGAATTTGAATCTCCTCCTCTTGAAAACGATTATACTAAAAAATTAAACGAAAATATATGAACAAAATATTTTTTGATATTTGCGTGGATTTTTATTTCGCCAAAAGATATCTAATGTATTTATCAGTCTTCTGATAAATTTCGAATTATAATATTTTATATTATGTTTATAATATATTGAGGCCGTAATGGCGCAGGGGCACAGGCATATGACTATAACGCGACAGTTATGGTTTGGATCACCGACAATGTCACAGGTTCACTGTCTGCCACAGTCAAAAAGCTGCTTCTCCGTTCATATTCGTTTTGTCTAATATATAAACAACAAGGCATTAAGCAAATTACGATATAAACTGTATATAATATTTTTATTACTACATAATATATTTTTGAACAAAACTGTGATTATATAAAAAGATTGTCCTTCAAGGCTTTGGTAACTCAGAGACCGATGATGTCATCACATTGACGTAGGTACCTTTTCTAGCGTATGTTTTATGATTTTAGCCTCTATGTAATCTGTACTTGAAGCTACGATTCAGACAAGACGATATTGTTGACAAATAATTAGTTTCGCTTTGAACTATGACACTTTTGTATATTAATCATTTTTTTGCTATTTTAAGAATTTTAAAGTTCTTGTGGCCAATAGTGGACTGACCAAGATTGCGACTGTAAATAAAACCGATCGTGGGTTCCATTTTATAGTTTCATTTCCTCGCTCGGTTTACGAAGCAAAGCACGGCGTTGAGTTCCACGACTGAATAGGATGATACTTCAGAATTTGGCAGAAAATGAGGAACCTAAATATCTTGATGACAATTAGTTGTATTAACACTAAGTTCCCAGGTTCCTTTTGCATGCATGTCTGCTTGCTATGTGCGGGATACAGCGTGAAGCTACAAAAAAAATCACCTCGTGCATATAAAACTTATAAATACATACACTAATATTTTGATAAATACTGTGGTGTTAAATTTAATAGAGTAAGTGATATATACAAACAACGCTTGCAATGAATCATTATTTTATCGCATAGTAAGATGATATTCTGCAGAATCGAGTCTGTGTCTTAATAGGCTAGAAACAAATATATATAGATAAACGTAAGAGTACTAGAATGTCTATTATCTATATATAAAAGGACATGTACCTGACTGACTGAGATAGAAACGTGAAATTTGGACAGATTTTTATTTGAATAATCTGGACATCCACTAAGAAGGTATTTTCAAAAATTTCCACCCTAAATGGATGAAATAACTGTTCAAAGTTTGTATGGATTTTTTTTAAATGCTTTTTTAGAATTCACCCCCTAAGGGTTCAAATAATGGGTTAAAAGTTTTTATGGAAAAATCTTTAAATCGCCCACCGATTTTTATAAAAATTTAAATACAGACTGTTAAAAATATTTTATTGGACACTTGTTTCGTGGTTTTTTTAGAATTCACCCCCAAGGGTGCAAATAAGCGGGCGAAGCTGCGCGCGCCCACCAGTACTAATATAATATTATAGTGTACTAATATAATATTATAGTGTACTAATATTATATACTAATATAATTTTCCACTATGGCGCCACACGGATAAGTAGTGCTCTGTCTATATAAAATGATGGAAATGCGTTAAATTATGTTTTATAAAGTCACAAGTTAGTTCTAACTTTATAAAATATATGTTAACGTTGGCAGAAAATAAATGAATAGTTATCCGACTACGTAAGGCGAAGGAGGGTATTGTGTTCATCTGTGTTTGTATGTTTCTTTTTTGTAGTGACTAATCGAGTTGATTTATTTTTAAGATTCTTACGTCAATTGACTCTTGCGAGTGGCACTAAAAACATAATAATATTTAGTATTCACCACAATCACAGCCAGACGCCATATCGTTGCATCACTTACTCTCTAAACAAGTAATCATAAGACTATACAAATACGTAAATCAGTTTCACGTTGTACCCCGCACACAGTATGTTAGGCAGAGGGAACCTAGTGTTAAGACACTTCGTTCCCTCCCCACTTTCCGAAAATTCGGAGGCATTGCGTGTTGAGTGGCGGAACACAACGCCGGGCTTTTGCCTTGGTGCCAGAGCAAAGAAATGAAAATCATGATAAATCACAATTCATTTCCTCGAATGAAAATCGAACCCACAACCCTCGCGTCACATCCTTGTCGGCCTCACAAATACACATTACGCAGAAAAGTGCAGATCTGTCATACAGCAGATGCATCATATCGTATAAAAGTATACACTGAATATAAGGTATTTTCTAGAGACTCATTTACTGGTGCCCCTCAGACATTTAAGAGATGAATACCATTTTTAGCGTGGTTTTAGAAATGAAACTGTCAATTCACCAGAATTGAGTCAAGGTTAGCGTAGATATGTAAATATTCATAATAAATTACGTAGAGTTTAATTGTACAATGCCGCCAGATTGAGTAAAGATTTAAGAAGTTTTAAATGTAAGAAATTCATATGTAATGTGTATATTATACAGGGTGTCCCGTAAAGACTGGACAAACGATATGTCGGTTATATATTGTATTATTCTAGGCTTAGAAGTTTTGGAAACAACAATTAAAAATTAACTCAGCTTCACGCTTTATCTCGCACACAGCAGGGAGCTAGTGTTGAGACACTCCCATTTTCCTCCAGATTCCAGAGGCATTGCGTGTTGAGTGGCGGAACTCAACGCTGCGCATTGCCTCGACACTAGAGCAAAGAAATGAAAATATACATTTTAAGAAATATTTCATTTCCTCGAGTGGGAATCGAACCCACAGCCAGTCGTGCTTACAGTCGCACTTTGTGCCTGTAGGAATATGATTTTTTGGAGAAGTTCTGGAGATATGATTTTTTTTATAATATATTATATAATAGGTGTGTCAAATTAATTACTTTTTATAATTACTTCGTATTCATGTAGTGGTAACGCTAGATAAAATTAAATTCAAAATATTATGAAAATTAAGTACAATATGTCAATGTATGCGGAAAGACATTTGTTTACGAGCTTTCATTATCACCTGCCATATTTATAAAGGTGCTAAAACCTCACGGTTCAACACTGACGTTTTTTGTCAGCGAGTTTCTTCCGTTCTTTACCATTTAACATTTCTTATGCTGCCATAAAAAATAGCCAAGTTGACAATCTGGTCGGCAAAAAAATATATAAAAGTAAAATATCATGAATATAACACAATATGTACAATAAGAGCAAAATCCAAATACAACATTCTATAGAAATAAAAAATAGTAAAAATGGCAAAACACGTAGCTCCCTGAATGGGGCACCCTTTGAATTACAACCGTTTCTATAACTTCTGTCGCGTCTGTAGTATGTATAGTGAAACTATTCATTATTTGCTGGTGAAAATCTACATCAATATAAAAATAGAGCAAGATTGACAATATCAAATGTGACAACAAATATTCCACCATTTTATGAAATCATTACGTAAAGAAAAATAACACTTCAATTGCAATTTATTTTTGTTTGACATTTTCCGCCGAATTCCGGCGGCGTTGCGTGTCAAGTGGCGGAACTCAACGTCGCGCTTTGTTTCAACACCAGAGCGAAGAAATGAAAATATTTTATTTTCTCCAGTGGCAATCGAGCCCACAACCAGTCACGTTAACAGTCACACGTTTGTGCCTCTGCGCCACGACTGGCCTCAAAACAATATTTTCTTCAGAAAATTAGGATATCCCAAAATATGATTTTTTTAAATTATTAACACTAAACTAAATGCACGTATAGTTCCTGCTGATACCTAACTCAGTAGGTATTTTTTTCCCACCATTTTTAACCCCCAAAGAAAATAGAGCAGATCAAATCAAAATCAAGGTAATGTTTTGGTTTGACAGGTGACTTAAAATTAAAAATTTGGATAGTATTTGTAATTTTAAGTCACCTTTACTACTTACTGCCCTCTAGAATAAATGACAAGGGCAGCGATATTAAGAAAAACTGAAAAAAAGTAGATATCCTCTAATAATGACAAAATTACTTTTAATGTAACACCGATTATATAATATTTTTTCTTTCCCAAGTGTGGAATAACACTTTAAAAAATGTTTAAAAATATATAATATTTTTTAAATTTTTAAGGTAGCAATAAATAGTGTAACATTATATTCATTTAATTTTTTTAGAACATAATACCAATAATAAGCCAAATATAAGTTTAAATTCATTTAAATTCCACAGACTTAAGCATCTCAAATTCCCGATACCTTTTTTTGAATTGAGGATTGAAAAAATGTAAAGTACAAGTAAAATGAGTTTTATAAGTAAACATTACTTAAAAAAAATTATTAGCTTCACGCTATATCCCGCACAAAGCAGGGTAGGCAGAGGGAACCTAGTGTTAAGACATTCCGTTCCCCACTTTCTGCCGAATTCTGGAGGAATTGCGTGCGCGACACCAGAGCGAAGAAATGGAAATATAAATTTAAGTATAGTAGTGGTGGGGATTGAACCCACAACCAGTCGGTTTTACAGTCATACTTTGTGCCGCTGCGTCACGACTGGCGCCACTAACATTACTTCATTTATAAGATTTGAAAAATATATAGATACTCTAAGCTGAGCAAGAAATTATTGAATACATTAGCATAATATCTTGTGTATGTTATTATCGTGTTTATATGCAAAGTTATTTCAAGAGATTTTATTACAAGGGTATAACTTTATTTATTTGAGGCTAGTCGTGGCGCAGGGGTGTAGTAAGCGTACGACAGTAAACGCGACAGGTTGTGAGTTCGATTCTCACTCGAAGACATGAAATATTTAATATTTTTATTTCTTCGTTCTAGTGTAGTGGCAAAGCGCAGCGTTGAATTCCACCACTCAACACAGCAATACTGGCAGAATTCGGCAAAAAGTGAGGAGTGGAGTGTCTTAACACTATGCTCCCCTTTGACTATCAATATATTTTTTAGCTTCACGCTAAGAAAATATATTGATAGAATGTGTAGATGACTTAATAACATTTTTCATTTCTTTGCATTATTTTACTTGTAGTGTATTGATTTTGGAATATTCATTTGAAATTATTAAAAAACTATGTAAAAATCTAATTATTTAACTAGAAAAGCTTCAATTATCTTTAGTGACGCATAATTATAAAGATAATCAGGTGAAACACATTTAAAGTTCATTCAATAAATAACTTAACCTTAATAAACATATGTACATACGTAACCTACTAAGATAAAACCGTCTTATATTCAAGATTTCGACCGGAGCGGCGTGAGGCAGACGGTTTTTTTAAACTAGTTCCCGCGACTCACACTGCCTCACGTGAGGGTCCTTTGTCATGGCACTCCTCCTAAACAATTGTTAAACATTCCCTCCGTGCACAGCTATCTTTACATTGCAACCATCCAAAGTATATTTTAGTGTTTTTTCTCAAAAGATAATTCTTTACTTTTTGGGATTCAAAAAATGGTCTTTGATTTCTTTTTTTACTTAATTTAAATTATATGTTAATTATATAATATACCTTTTAAGTTGTAATCATTATCGAGCTGTATGAATATTTTTCAATCTTAATTAACTAATTAATTATCATTAATAAAATTTACATATTACGTTATAACATTCTCATATCAACTAAACGAGTCGATAAATAGCTATAAAATTATAAAATTGTCTTCATTTACTGTTTTATTACACTGTAGTGTTGTGTATGTACCTATTACTTAGTACAATCTGTATAGGGTAACGATTCTTAAAATTTTTATCATCATAGTCCTCACTACCACCTTCGTCAGTATCATCATCATCAGCCTGTCCTCGTCCACTACTAGATATGATCTCTTCAATGGCACGGCACTAAGCTCAACTTCGGTTCTGAATTATTATAAACTTATTCAAAATATATGTAACTTTAGTTAAAGTAACTGTAAGGTATACTATAAGATTTGTTGGCTCGGCGTTGAGCTCCGTCAGTTAACACTGCTTTAAAAAATCGGCGAAAAGTGGAGAACGGAATGCCTTAACACTAGAGTCCCTATACTGCTGGATACAAAATAAAGCGTGAAGTGATTTTCATTTTAAGATTTGTTTTATTACTAACACACCGAAGTAATTCTATATTGATTGGTTCGTGATTATTATAGATAGATATATGGGTATTGAAATTGAAGGTATATTAATTTAAAAACGTCTGCAATTTGTCGCGTCTGTAGCGTATCCGTTACATTGATTGATGATCTTATAATATTGAAAAATTTCGTAAGCGATTTTAAGTAAGGGTTTTATTGTACACGAAGTATGGATACAAAAATTACAAATAGAAGCATACTAAATGAAAGAGACGCCGGTGGTGGCGCAGGGAGATTGTAAACGCTGTGGATGGGGATGTGGGTTCGATTTCCATTCGAGGAAATGTTTTTTTTATACCTTCATCTCGTCACTCTGGTGTCGATGTGGAATCAAAACGCGGCTTTGATTTCCGCCTCCAGAATTCCGTGAAAAAATTGAAAGTGGGGATCGCAGTGTCTTAATACTAGGTTCCTTTTGCCTACTCAGCTACATGCGGGATGAAGGGTGAAGCTGAACTACCGTAGATGTAGATGCAATATTCAATCCAATCAATGTTTGGAATATATCTATTTTAAGATTCATCATAGCTCAGTACCACTATACTTATATACGTATATGTTTACAAACAACAGGCGGTTGTTTCCAGCTCCGTCAGGAAACGGGGGACACACCGACGCAAATTCATATTTATAAACGTTAGGTCCCATTTGGGTTCACTTCTGAAGCTTAAAAATGAAATGACTAAAAACGAAATCTTCATTCATGCTTTGGCCTACCTACATCCCTGAGAAAAAAATTATGACCGTATATGTAGATACTTATGTGGGGAACGGAGTGTTTTAACACTAGGTTCCCTCTGCCTACCCTACTGTGTGCGGGATACAGTGTGAAGGTGATGTACTTATGTAAATAATAGCTAAAATACTTTTTTAACATGTAGTAATAGATACAACTACTGCAAATACTTATAACTGTGTGAAAGTGGAACAAACAAACTTTCATATTTTTCATATTAGTAAAAATATATAATATTCTTATTTTTATCAAATTGAAAAAATTGAATGCTTCCCTTTTATCCAGTATAAGTGAATAAATCCCCGAAGTACAAGCTTATAAACTTACGTTCCGCCGTCACCCCTTGAAAATCAGAACAACAAATACAAGAAATATTTCCTTGTACATTTTAACAGTTAAAAAATGCAATCAAACTACGTATTTTTGTGTAAATATTATTTTGACACCATCGTGGCTCGGTAGGTAGTGATTAGTATATAAGCGACATTTGTGAGTCCGAATACCGCTTCGGTAAAAAAAACATTTCTTTCTTTTCTCGATAGACAAAACGTCAAATCGAGAACCCAGTCGTAACGCAGAGGCATAAGCAAAAGGCGGCGTTGAGTCCCGCAACTCAACGCGCAATGTCTCTTAACACTAAGTTCCCAGGTTCCTTGTGCCTACTCTGCTATGTGCGGGATACAGCGTTAAACTAAAAAAACAGACATAATGAAACAGTAACTTTGACAACCAAAGTTTTTATATTGAACTCTAAAAGACTAGCAATTTAGTACTTACTTTCGTACTAAGGCTAAATTAAATAACTAAATTGTTTGAAAATTAAATACTTCTCAGGGTGTTTTGCATCTTTTATGGAAAAAGGGTTATTTTGTTGTCCGTCCGTCTGTCCGTATGTCTGTCAGTCTGTATGTCGAGAGCCTTTATCTCAGGAGCGCTTAGAGATATCGAGTTGAAATTCAAACCATATACTCAGATGAACATACTAAAGTTCCTTGACTTTCTGAAAATATATTTTTGGTTATCGGTAAATCGTAAACAATGGTAAACAATATAGCCTTAAAAGAGGGGCAAAATTTGGTATTAAAGCCTAGTTCAAGTGAGGTATCACATTAAAGGAAAAGGGCTCTGACTAAGCTAAGTTTTAATTTAAAAAAAAAAAACTCAAATCCTTCAACTTTTGTACGGAACCATTAGTGGGTGAGCCCAACTCACGCTTGTCCAGATTTTTTTATAAATTAAGACATACGTAGAATTCTTCGGTACCTGTGTAAGTTCTATATGAAGAACTTTCGGTGACCATTTAGTTAACATTTCATTAAATACATATATTTAAAACATAAAATACTATCACAAATGACACGAGCCATCAACAAATTTTACAAGTTCCCAGTTAAATCTTAACGTTTAGAGATTAAATACTAGAGCTGTAATTACTTAAAAAAATATGCAAATAAAAGAATTTTAAAAAAGATTTAAAACTCGTAAATCGTGTTTTTCTTTTTTCTTATTATTTTTCAGTCTTGATTTTTACATTAACATGCCTACAAATAATAAACAATTAAACTTAGGACTATCATACATACATTATCAGAATCTTTTTATTTTTAAATTCAAAATAAATGATTGCAAAATAGCAAAGATTCCGTCGAACTATTATCAGATCTTGACCTGGTGGTGGTATTGGGACCAATGCGAAAATACAACATTCAAACAAAACAGTTCACAAATGATATCGACGAACATATATAAAAAAGCATATTTTTTAACATAGAACCAAAGCAGAAAAGAAGGCATTTAAAAATTATAAAAACAAAAAAAAATATAATTCATACATACTGTTGTAACAACTCGACATTGATATCCGATTACATCTCCACAGTAGGGCGGCGTGTAATAGCTCATGAAATATATGTAAGCGAGAGATCGTCTGCCACTCAACGCGGACGACGTAACGTAAATAGGTTCCTATAGAGGAACCTATAGCTTTCAAACTCATTGTTAACGCTTCCCGTAATCCCTTTTTGACTTTTCAACATGCAAAAGTCATTTTATTTTTGTCTTTGAAGATAGTCTCGATATGCCATTGTTTCGACGATTTTGCTAGATTATATAATATGTATATCAATATAGACTGTGATATTTTAAATAAATGAATGATATGAGACTTTCGTACCGCGTAAACGTGACGTGATGGTTGTAGATTCGATTTCCACTCGGGGAAATTAATTATTATTTATCATTATTTTAATTTCATCAAAGCAAAACGAGGCTTTGAGCCTGGCCACTCAACACGCAATGCTTTGGAAAATCAGCGGACAGTGGGTAACAGAATGTATGAACACTTTGTTCCCTCTGCCTACCATGCTGCTATACCAAAGAATACATTTTTTTATATTTGTAATGTACAATTTTATAAAAAAAAATCAAAATATAAAAAAAAACACTATAATACATAATAAAACGCCAAACGCCACTCAACTATTTTTTCCATATAACATAGAGCCCACATACAAGTATAGACTCAAAATCCTTATTATGAAAAAAACATGTGATCCCGTTAACAAGAATATAATCCGCCGCCGACCGTTCGCTGCGTTATAAAATTACGAAGTTTTTCTCATAAAATATTACACAATGTACTACTAGCTTTTATATTTTACAAAATAAAAATAAATCAAATAAATCAGCTTCACGAACAGCAAGATAGGCAGAAGGAACATAATGTCGAGACACTCCGTTTCCCACTTTTCGTAGATTTTTTCGAGGCATGGTGGACTTTTGTCTTGGCGCCAGAGCGAAGAAATTAAATATTAATAGATAATAATTTATTCGTCCGAGTCGGGATCCAACACATAGCCGTCGCGTTATAGTCGAACCTATGTGCCACTGCGCCAAGACGGACTCAAAAAAAATTCCTATATATATTTAGACTAGTAAATACAAAACTTTTTTATTTGGATAATTTCAACAGAGTTGTCAATAATACCCAAAGCATGCTTATGCTTTTGCGGATGTCGAAAATAAAATCAAATGAAATATATTTAAACGCCAATAAAAGCTTAACACCGTCTGTACTTAATCAAATGTGCCGCTCTAAATAGAAAAATATTTTACTTTTATTAAATATATAGAGGCCAATCGTGGCTCAGGGGCACAAGCGTGTAACTGTAAATGCGACAGGTTGTGGGTACGATTTCCACTCGGATAAATTAAATATTTATTTTATTCTTTTCAACACACAATGCCTCCAGGATTCGGCGGAAAATGGGGAATGGAGTGTCTTAGCATTAGGTTCCCTCTGCCTACACTGCTGTGTGCGAGATACAGCGCGAAACAGACTTATTTATTTTATTCTTTTTCTCGCTCTGGTGTTGAGACGAAGCGCGGCGTTGAATTCCGCCATTCAAGACGCAATGAATATAGAATTCGGCGGAAACGGAGTGTCTTAACACCAGATTCCCTCTGCCTACCATGTTGTTTACGGGATATAGCGTGAAGCTTAAAAAAATATAGCGACAATGAATGTTATATCTATATATTTTTTAACAAATTTGAACACCACGCCTGAATCGTTGAGAACACTTTAGGCATGGGTTTGGATAAAATACATAAATTCATAAGTTAATGGCGTGTTCATGTCATCTGGAATACCCAAAACGGTATTCTTATTGTTATTCAACGGACAACCCCAGATCAGTGGTCAAGCAATTTCTTTTGCAAGTTTCATATTACTGTTAACCGAATGTCAAATGGGAACCTAACTTTCATATTTGCCAGACGTCCCGATTTTTAGCTCTTAAATTAAATGCCACGAGCGGAACAGGCATGGTCCCGCTTTCAAAAATTTTAAATAGTTAAACATCTATTACACAATAAATGGCTTAATAATAAAAACTACTGTATTTTTTTTCTATATCCCGTTTTTGACGATGTAAAATCCGGCAACACAGAAATATATATATTAAATTAATATTAAAACTATGATAATTAAGATTCTACACGAAAAAATGTTAGTAATACATTAAAAATGGGCAACAAAAGGATCAATCAAAGTGTCCTGTTTCCAAGCGGCCGCGGCGGTCAAGGCGCTAAGAGGGGTTTCTTGTCAGCGAGCGCGCTTTCCGCCGCAACGTCATCCTTGCCGTATTGAGATTGATGTTCAAAACGCTCGGTTCCTCCGGCTGCCCCGGACAGAATACTAAGAGGGTGGCAGCCATTCCTCGCTCAATTAGCCCCCGATCCGACCGGGTTTTGTCTTGGCCGACTATGACGCCCTCGACACTTCGCCGCATACCAAATTATACCCATATTTTTCAAGTAAGCCCTGCTATCAAAGTATCGTAATCAGCGCCAACTTGAACATTTTTCGACGAATATAGTGAACTTTTATCGCGATTGTAGCGTTTTCTTATTACCTTTTACTTTGTCTTTAT
>JAATLQ010032091.1:32261-45274 GCA_013421005.1 Heliconius erato x Heliconius himera | reverse complement strand
AATACTAAGAGGGTGGCAGCCATTCCTCGCTCAATTAGCCCCCGATCCGACCGGGTTTTGTCTTGGCCGACTATGACGCCCTCGACACTTCGCCGCATACCAAATTATACCCATATTTTTCAAGTAAGCCCTGCTATCAAAGTATCGTAATCAGCGCCAACTTGAACATTTTTCGACGAATATAGTGAACTTTTATCGCGATTGTAGCGTTTTCTTATTACCTTTTACTTTGTCTTTATTACTTCTTCGTGGGCAGAAGTTAAAAATATTCTCAATACGATAATATAGGATATCCTTGTGATCTTGTAATAATTAATAATAATTGTACAAAATTAGAAATTAATATAAATCCAAATATATTTATATATAAATATCACATATAGTATATATCGAAACAGCAAAGTGAACTTTTGTTTTAAAGCAACAAATGAAGTCTCGCTCGTAACGCTGAAAGGCCGATGTGTCATAACTTAACAAAATTGAGTTAATAAAACCTTTGGCCGACCAATTGAAACGTATGGGACAAATAATATTGTGTTGTAATATTTCGACGGACCTATCCCATAAATCAAATTTAAGCAGTTTAAAAATGAGTTCAGGGTTGACATAATTGATGATGATGATTGGTGACAAGAACAAGCGATGTGCGTACTTGTATATTAGTTTAATGAAATCGCGAGGAGTGAGGATGCCTGAAATTGGGGAAAAAGTGTTATTTTATAAATATAGAGTTATTGGTTATTATAAACGTAGAAATATATAGAGGATATTATGAGGGTGGGGTATTATTAGTGGGGAATGGAGTGTCTTATCACTAGGTTCCCTCTGCCTTCCTTGTTGTGTGCGGGATACAGCGTGAAGCTGATTTATTTGTGTGCTTTCAGTATTGTTGTGTTCATAATATTGAAAGATATAAGAATTATCACTTTAGTTTGCTGATTTTATTCGCATGCAACTCTGGATTAAGAAGTTACCGTGTAAATTACAAAAATTATATCGAAATACATTATTTGTTTTTATTCATTTCTATATAAAATATTTCACTACTACCAGCACCTATATTGTACGCATATGTATTTTAACTAAAGTTATATATTACAGGAAGTAATTACTATAAGAAATTTTATATATCGCTATGCAAAATTTTCACAGTCTAATAGATATCATTTTGTTCATCTCAATTCATATATGTATTTATATAATTTAAACACACGACAGTTACTGTCCTGATATTTAAAATTCACTGCTTCCAACTATAATGTGAATTCGTTGAAGTTTGAAAAATGTTTATTTTGCAAAACAAATAAGAGAAACAACGCTACTAATTTAGCCCATACACGTCACTCATCTGTAAAAGGAACCTACAGCCAATCGCGCCACTGCTCCCTCCGTGTATACAAGATGTTTTGACGTCCACAAGTTTACGTCGATTGACATTGAATACTGTGAAGAAATATTAGATTCACTATATATTGGTCGATGTTTTAATAAATATTCCCTTGAATTAGTTTTGTCTGGAGTTAGTCATCGCCAGCTTTAACATTTCTTCACTTATGATTATACGACTCAGTTCGGTCATCTTAATTAATTAATAATTTTATATATGAAACTCATAAAATTTGTTTATTAACCTTATTTGTACGTAAGATTCAATTTTTAATAACTATAGATATATGTAGATATATAGATAGATACAATATTAACTGTTGGAAATAATAATAATAATAATGGAGATGCTTTACAGGACCAGGATCTTTTAGTGACGACTAGTGGTACTAACTTCGTTTGCATAGATTGTATGACCCTTTTTATACTACTTCCATTTTTGAACCGTTGTTATTGAAACTTAGACCCCAAATTTCAAGATATTGCTTATTGAATGGCGAAATTGACAACATGAGCTTTGCTGAGACAACAAACGTAAATTCTACCGATTTCAAATCGAATCCATGACCTTCACGTTTACAATCAGACGCTGTCACACTGCGCTATGGCGGCCTCAATTTTTATTGATTTGTTGCTTGCCAATTAAAACTGCTTACTAGTGAACAACTTTTATTAAAATGATATTCCCTTATTGCTTAATTTCAGCTGGATCATTACAGTTCTTCATCAAATGTCACATCTTTTTATTTAATATATCGATGGAAAACTCATCACGTTAAAAAACTTTAGTTACAGCAAGATTTTATGATGTATGGTTTTTTAGGTCCATCAGGTGCGCCAGTCTACAAAAACAATTATAGCCTGGATCCTGCCCAAGACTAATAGTTAGGTAAAAAAAGGATTCATTCAATCCGTCCAGTGATTTTCGAGATAAACAGAAACAAACAGATAAACAGTCACTTTTTTGTAAAAATATTTAATGTATAGACAAATTTCACTGTTTTATTAGGTTATTACAATTATAATAGAAAGATAACGTTAAGCTTATACTTGACTTATTTAACAAAATCATACTTGAAATATATATTAAGTACGAGTGGATATTGCACGTAATAGGGCCATCGTTACAGCACTATCGCAAGACAGACAGACATAAGTATATACATATAAACAATCACCAATATGGAGAATTTTTAAAAAATTGCTATACACAGATTTAAAAAAATATATTTAAATTTCGACATGAATATTTGAGCTAAGCAAACAATAATATGAAAATAGATTTTGTAAAATATGTTTACAATATCTCTTGCCAAAACGTTGAACATTCGAGGTGGAATGCAAATAATGATTAGTCAATACGTTTAATATACCATACATACGAGTACATGTCTTTAAAATAAAAATTGCACCTGCATTCTCTGTTAAAAAAAATTTTACAATATAAAATTATAATAATAATGAATATGTATTTTGAATTATTAGTTTAAAAAATAAATAATTTATATCTATTAGTTTAAAATTATGGCATTAATTTGTAATTAGATATGTATTAATTATTATAGATTTAAAAAAAAGTTTGTTGTATTTTAAAACCCCGTAGGCTTAAATAATCTTTTATATAGGCCTGCCTTGGTAAGTATAATTCCTAAAAAATATTATATTCTTCTTATACTTATATTTCACTTAAATGTGCAGCTTATGTTCAAACACCAATCGAGATTTGAACAGGCAACCACGTACAAAATACAAAAAGTAAATTGCAGTGTCCACAAACAAGTACCTAAATACCGCAACGGACAAAAATGATGGATTTTTGTCTCGAAAGTTTCCCATATAAGTAACAACAGAACACGCCCTAACCTCATTCATACATACAATACACATCTTATACGACCATCGTTTCTTATATGATGATTCAACATATTCAGAAAGAGACAGTTTACGTTTTGCGATGCAATACTGTTGCGCCCACCGGTCTCACACCCCACGCAAACCTCGATGCAATTGCATCTGCATGTTAGATCAGTGAAACCGGTTTTTAACCGTGAATTCTTGATTCTTGAAGCCAGTTATGGCGCAGGGGCGCTAAGTGTGACTGTAAATGCGACTGGGTGTGGATTCGATCCTGAGTCGTGGAAATTAAATATTTATTTGAATTTATGTTTTCATTCCTTCACTCAACACGCAATGCTTCCAGAATACGGCGAGAAGTGGGTTCCGGAGTGTCTTAATACTAGGTTCCCTCTGACTACCCTGCTGTGTGCGGGATACAGCGTGAAGTTGATTTATTTATTTATTTTTTATTTTAATTTCATTCTAAGAATAGTTTCGATGGTGCGTGTTCTTGTGCCAAACAACGTACAATAACATTCGTTACGCTAAATTATCACGCGTTACGTACGCGTAGTGTATTAAAATACTGGTTTTGTTAATATTGAAATTGAGGCCGTCGTGGGGCTGGGGAACAAGTGGGTGACTGTAACGCGACGATTGTGGATTCTATTCCCGCTCGAGAGAAGGAATTATTATTTATTAATATTTTCATTTCTTCGCTCTGGCACCAAGGCAAGAGCGTCCGAAAAATTGGCGGAAAGTGAGGAACGGAGTATCTTAACACTAGGTTCCCTCTGCCTACCTACATTCTCATATTTACATATGTAAGATATTATATAAAATGCTTACATATTGGTAATAATCTAAAGTAAAATTATAAATTGCACGAGCCAGCGGTGACCATTCTTAATTAGAAATCATTTAACCAAAAGAAAATTTACAAAATGACAGCCTTGTATTCGGCAATGGGCGCTCGGTGCATATTGATTAATAAAATATTTTTTTTTATATATTATTATAATAATAAATAATAAATTATTTTAATCCATAAAAATCTAAACTAAACTAATATAACCAGACAATGTGATAGAAAATAATAAAAAAATATTGAACTAGGTGGAAACAATATAAGAAACTATGTATATGTTTTTAAATATTTTTAAAGTGTTATTCCACACTTTAGGAAAAAATTCTCTTTGGAAACGGTGCAAGAGTTGAAATTATTATACGTTTTCTTAATAAATATTTTAGATATGTATATGATTTTAAAATAATTATGTAACAATAAACATATTATTTCATACTATTTTAACGGTCTAACTACTTGTTAGGTGATCTCTTAGTAGTTCACTCGAATAGGGTTAATCATCTATGCAATTCAATTGACGATATATTATTGTCTTTCATTGTAAACGACACTGACGTTTTATTAAGTATCAATGAACAAATATAACCAAAAATTAAAGATTATTGTATTGTATGCGTTGATGTAAGATTAGGGAGGCTGTGCCCACCTGAGAACAGATTACTCTTGTGCCCATCTCAAAAAAATTCTGACAAAAATGTAAACCTGGAAAATTTAGCCACGTCGGTTGCACAGGGTTAAATGACCTTTTAAATAATATATAAGATTATGGCTAGAGCAACGCATTTACTGTCTTTTAGTTTAAAAACATTAGACTAGGTTGCTGATAACAATATTTAGTGCGTCATATTTGACTTTTTATAATTTAATAAGAGTACTAAAAAAAAGGTAAAAACTATATATTAATATAATCTCTATATATTATTCTCATTTTTTCATCAAGTGCTCTAATTTGTTACTTAAATTTTTCTTAATTTCTTTCAAAGCAGTATTTTCCTATGATTTTGACTCTACACACACCATACCATAAATGTTAAATTATATTCACACAAACTTAAAAAAGTAAGAGACATACCACAGCATATGAAGAGAAAAGTTACAAAAAATGTCCTATGGGTAAGCACCTACTTTAAGTAGCCATCTCTTCCAGACGACATTTAGGGGGAAGAGAACCCTTCATAATTAGGTGTGTGCTGGACGTTAGTCATTAAAAATCAGTACGTACTGTACCGGTGTTAATTTTTTTTAGCTATCCACTGTGTCCCGCATACAGCTGGGTAAGCAGAAGGAACCTGGTAATAGGTCACTCCATTCCCCAATTTTCACAGATTTTTCGAAGTATTGCGTGTTGAGTGACGGAACTCAACGCCGCGCTTTGCCTTGATACCAGAGCGAGAAATGAAAATCTTAATGAATAATATTTCATTCCTCCGAGCGGATTGAACCCACAACAGGCGCGTTTATACGCTTGTGCAATTATAACTAACCAAGCTATTAAAAAGAAAGAAATAAATATAAAGTCACAAAGTGTGACTGTAAAATCGAATGGTTGTGGGTTCGATCGCCACTCGAGGAAATGAAATATTTATTTTCATTTATATTTTCATTTCTTCGCTCTGGTGTTGAGGTAAAGCGGAGCGTTCAGGTCCGCCACTCAACACGCTATGCCTCCAGAACTCGGCGAAAAGTGAGAAACGGAGAGTCTTAACACTAGGTTCCCTCTGCCTACCCTGCTGTGTGCGGGATACAGCGTGAAGCTAATTTAATATATTTTTTTAAAATTTAATAATTAAGATAAAAGGACACTCCAATTTATATAATAATTTAGGAAATCTACAAATGCATCTTATAGCCACTCGTTGCACTCAAGATAAAACATGTTGGTATCAAATAGGCCAAGTGAGTTATCGCCGGTTATCTTTATTTTACACAGCCCCATTATGCGCATTTTTACCAGTTAATTGAGATAGTCCACATAATATTGTAAAATTAAATTTACTAAGAGATAGCGCCGATTTTGCATGGCCTGCAAAAAAGCGAAATTAGAATTTCGCTTTTTTTTCATCACGTTCATAAAGTAGTTCGGTGTTTTAAATTAATTGTTAATAAATTTTTTTTTAGTAACGTTATTATTATTATTGTGTTTTCAGTAATTTTTTAATTAATCTTTTTTGAAGGCTCTTTTTGGTTCAATCTTCTTTTTTAATTTGCAAATCATTATCACTATTTTGTGACTATCGAATGTAGTGACACAGTGAATGCAACACGTCCAACTGTAAATATATTAGTTGTGGGTTCGATTCCCACTCGAGGAAATGGATTACTTTCATTTCTCCGCCTTAATAATTCAAAGCGCGGCGCCACTCAACAAAGAATTTGAGCGAAACTGAAGTAGTAAGTGTCTTGACACAAAGTACGCGTTGCCAGCGCTAATAAGCTTAAAAAATAAATTTTATTACATATGTCATGTGATAATACTTTTAAATTTTAACAAAGTTATATTTGTGAAATAAATTAAATAATACGGTTTTAAAATTGGACTGGTTCAAACTTTGTTTTAAAATATCGTTGAAAATATTTATACATCTAGTTTTGGGTTAGAAGCACGTAACTATTAAAGGAATTGAAATGTTATCGAATCTATAAAAATAGATTAAACTAAAAACGTTTATGATATTTCATATACATTGTCACAACTTTTATTTAGTTTGTGACACGTCTCTACATTTAAGTAATAAATATGCAATATAATGTTTACAATAAGAATATTAATAAATTAAAAGAGATAGATTGTAGTGTAGAGATGTAAACGCGACTTGTTGTGGGTTCGATCCCCACACGAGGGAATGAATTACTATTTATTAATATTTTCATTTTTTCGCTCTGGTACCATGGCCCGGCGTCTAGTTCCGCCACTCAACACTCAATGCTTCTTAAAATTCGAAAAAAATGGGGAATGGGGTATATCAACATTAGGTTCCCCCTGCCTACCCTACTGTATGCGGGATACAGCGTGAATCTAATTTAAATAAATAACTATTCCATAGACTAGCCTTACACGACTAAAACAGAATTCATCATATTAAAAGTCGCATCAAAGTATAAGAGCCAGCTCTCATCTCAGCGACAATTACATATTTTTTTCTTCACTCATTCGAACGTATATTTATAACTTGGCAGTAAAGCTCTTCGTAACCTCCATTTTGTTTCGATAACTGTATTTAGGTTAACAATAATCACAGCGACGTCCGTAATTAACATATGATTTGTTGTTTCGCTTTTATGTATGTATAAGAAGCGAATTTTGTTATCACTCTCGTTGTGCAAGTCGCGTTGGGTCACGGTGATAAACTGGACCGATAAGTGGTCCAAAAGTTTTAAAAAATATATATATTTCGTTTAATTATCCAGTACTAAATTTGGAAGAGTGACACAGTGCGGGCCGCACAGATAACACAGGATAACCCCGCCGACAATCTTGCGAAGCGGTCACTTGAGTTTTATAAACATTGCGTATGTTACAATGATTGTCATTTTTTTTTTAATTGTAATGTATTATTGTGCCTATTCAAGCGTTTGATAGTTTTTTTTAAGATTCACCCTGTTGCCCGCACTTAGCAGGGGGAACTTGGGAACCTATTGTTAACACATTCCGTTCGCACCTTCCGCCGAATTCTAAAGGTTTCGTGTTATTCCACAAGAGGTGAAACTCAACGTTGCGCGTTCAGCTCATTACCAGAGCGAGGACAATAAAAATGTTAAATATTTCATACCTCATGGAGTGGGAATCGAACCCACAACCTGTCGCGCTTACAAGCGCACGCTTGTGGAATACACGACTCCGCCACGACTGCCCTAAACTGGCGTTTGATACATTCAAAATTCACATTTTTACATTTACTTTGAGACACTATTTTATTATCAAAAATAATTTCAAACAACACTTTTAATAATAAACAGTAAATATCTTGTATTGCCATCTTATAAATTATGAATTCGCAGTAACGATAAAAAAATATTGATAAAAAGGGGCTCTATGTACCTCTTAAAGGTCTTCAAAGTCTTCAAGTTATCATATGAAGCTTCAAGTATCTCTAGAAAAAATTATTGGTACTTAAATGATACTAATGATATTATAATATACTATTGTAAATAGTATATAAAAATTGTGAATGCATTGAACTGCTTTATCAGGAAATCATAGTGTTTGCATATATAAGTGTTAGCATATATAAAATGTATCTAAATTATTTAGTCAGTTATTACTAATTTAATTGAGGTCAGTCGCGGCGCAAAGCGCGGCGTTGAGTTTTGCCACTCAACAGGCAATGCTTCAAAAATTCGACGAAAAGTGGAAACGGAGTGTCTTAACATTAGATTCCCTCTGCCTAAACTGCCATATGCGGGATACAGCGTGTAGCTTATAATAACTATTTAATAAATATTTTATGGCATTTTTTGACATTTATAGCAAATATTAATGTATTTATAAGCTATATCTTATTATTACAAGTTTTTTTAACAACAATTTGAAAAAAAGATGACTATTCTCATATTTGTAAATTAAGAGTTAAATACCTAATAGATACTCAAACGCTATGTACTTACATATAATGATCAGGAAAAGATTAAAAAATCCACTCAAAATCTATAGATCCAAACAAAACTTATTATAAGTCATCTAAAAAATATTACCATTTTTGAGATAATTCACATTTCAAGTACAATTTTTTTACTTAGATATACATAATAGTATGTCCGTTGGTGTACGGGGAGTGGAGTGCAAAATTTGTAGGTAGCAGTTAAATCGAGGATAATCTCGTGCGCTGCAACTACTTCTGGCCCAATTTAAAATAATCAGTTTCGCGCAGATTATAAAGATAGCGATTAACAGTAAATCTCTTATCAAAATTTAACTTCAACTTTTTAAATTGACCGTATAGTTGGACAATAAAGTATATATTGAATCATCGGAAATTGTTACAAAATATAGTATTTATTCGTATTCATTATTTATAAGAACAGATCGAATGTTTATTTCTTCATGAAAATACAACGATTACCTTAATTTAATTTAAAATAATGTAGAATGTAGATAATATCATCTACATAAGCTTATAAACAAAACACACACAATACAGACATTGTATCGGTACCAAAAAGGTCGATTTTTACATAATAATTAACTATAATCGTAATATAATAAATCAGCTTCACGCTATCACGCATATAGCAGGGTAGATGGAGTGTTTTAACACTAGCCTCCAACTTCCCACCAAAATCTGGAATTATATTTTATTATTGATTTGCATCAACACCGCCCTTTGACTTGAAAATGAAAATATAAAATTTTTAATTTCCCCGAATGGGAATCGAATCCACAACCCGTACCGCAGTTACACACATGTGCCTCCTAACTTAATAATTATTTCTAGATACGTTCTTAGATGTTATTAGTTGCGCACACACATATCTTGTCGTCAGGAAACGCAAGATAACCCTGATATCAGCGCGTCGCGGATTCGATGGGGGTCAATGGTACTTCGAAGTGACACGATTAAAAACCACATACATACATACATACTTTTTGTGCCCCTAAATACTTAACAATCTATTCCTGTTCAATAATCTTATCTCAAATCAAATAAAATTATATTTAAATGGCTTCTTTTTTTAAAAATTTGGCAAACATGGGCGAGGCGTAAGTTTACTAAACGTGAACCTATTCCCTTATTTTTTGTACTATAGTTTAATAATTAGTAGAGATATAGCTGTTATATTAGATTTGCTAACGGCACTCGATACACATTAAAGGCTTATTCTAAGTATAGCAATGAAACTCTACATATATCGAAGTTGAAAACTTGCCTCTTTTGATATTCTTGGCGAGAAGTTAAACAATTCTTGGTCATTTGAATCTTCCTATAGTTTCCTAATATATATGTAAGTGATGTAAAAAAGTTATTGTAATAAATAAATCACCATCGGGTGCTAATATTTTTGCTGTGTTTTTTTTTTAGTTTCACTCTGTATCCCGTAGACAGCAAGAAAGATGAAATGAAAGCAAAAAAGATGGTACCTAGTGTTAAAACACTCCATTCACTATTTTCCGTTGAATTCTGGAGGCATTGCGTGTAATAAGTATTTCTTTAAATAGGTCGATATAATTTTTTCTATATTACAAATACTTATACAATGTTTTCATTGTTAATTATATTTTTTTATTAATAAAAAGAAATATATTCTAACTTTATTTTTCAGTAGCATAATTATTAATTATTAAACGATATCAATATTTAAGTATTCGCGCGATAAGTTTAAAATTGCAAACGGGTTCACAAAATGTGATGACCTAAAGCAAACGATACCTACCACGCCATATTTATTCCGAGAATTTTAAGACAATACACACTTAGCAAGTGATAACCTCTTTTCAGTCGTTGTGGCAAAACTTAAAAAAAAAGTTTAGATAATATTTAATATTATTAAGAAAATATATCTATTTCGGTAAATATTTTTTTAATTTTATAATTTTTTAAAGTTTATTAAAAAAATATTGGCACAATAATAAGCACTTTGATATTATTTTAATTTCGAAGCAAACAATAAGCATCATAGGTCAAATTCAACGTGAATATTATCTTAAATAGATATTCTTTAACGAGTTCGTTACTACTTGTAAACAATGTGAGCGAGGGATAGAATTCTATCAAGAAGGTGGGAAGGAACACAAAAAAAATATATTATATACTTTTACTATTTCTAAAATTTGGCTGTAAGAAAAGTATAAATATTTTCATTATGTCATATAAAAAAAATCGAGGCAAAGCGCGGCGTTAAGTTCCGCCACTCAACACGCAATGCCGCCAGAATTCGGTGGAAAGTGGGGAAAGAAACGTGTTTAAACACTAGATTAGCTCTCCCTACCCTGCTGTATGCGGGATACAGCGTGAATCTGATTCTGATTTTATCCTGTCATATAAATATTTCTTTGATCACATGCATGCGATATGGAACTCACTTTGATTGAACTGAATTTGATTTGCCTCATGTCAGTATTAATAGCTTATAGAAGATATAATTTTTAAATAAAGTTAAATTTGACTGAAGTTATTAAAATATATTATAAATTAATAAATCAGTTAAAAATAATTATTGTAATTGTATATATTTGTAAGTGATTGAAAAGATTTCTTTTTTGTATGTAATTTTGAAACAAGGAAACTTATTTTTTATATCTAAACTTTTCCTCAATTTTATACTATATAGACTACAATTGAGGAAAAGTTTATAATAAAATTTTAAAAATATATACTTATAAATATGTAATGTCACTGAAAAAAAAATTGCAAGCAACACCATGTTTTAATAAAACATAGCGAAATGTTACAACATACTGTTGTTTACCTGATTTTCTACACGTGTCGAAATTGTTTAATGCATACATTGTAAGTAAAAAGCTTTTAAGATGGTGTCCTATTTTAAGGTAAATTGAGTTTGATTTCGGTTTGAGGGGCGAGAGTAAGGTGTCCAGAAAATCATGTACTTACGGAAATCTTATACGATTATTAGATATCTAAAAATAATTAGATACACTACCATACCAGAAAATTTCCAATTAACCATCGTGGTGATAAAAACTATTTTATATGTGGTTTCATGTATTGTTTTAATGAAATGATTGTAAAACCAAAGCGTTATAACACATGGTTCATAATTATTTCAAACGCTTTATAGACCGCTTAACTACTTGATAGTAATATTACTTAAATTTCGTGTTATTCAACTGTAAAAATAAGTTATCCAATTTCGCTTATGCACACTTCAGAAACAATAATTTTATTAATGGTGTATTGATGTTAATAAATAAATTTATCAAAATCTATGGCTTGTGTAATCAGATATTATAGTTACAGATCTTGTGTTTGATTGTCATAAAAAAAATATTAAAATAATCTATCTAGTAAATAGAAAATTAAATGTTCTAGAAGGAATTCACAAATATCAAACTTTAACTAATGTGTAAAACACACCGAGATGCAAAATGAGCATCGTAAAGTTTGTATAATGTTCAGCGATCAGTCGCCGTTTGCAAAACCGGCTTTAGGGCAACGGGCTTTGTTTATTCTTTTTACTAAAAAGTCCAACGTTTCGAAAATTAGTGGATGCCTTTGTGAAGAGAAACGCAAGAGTTAAGGAGCATCAAAGAGAGTGGTTGTGGTTTCAGGGTGCCAAGAAAAAGACGTTCGCGCACCGCAGGACACTTACCTCGGCCAGAGCGGCGACCACGAGCAGGAGGAGGGTCGTGGGGACCCTCATGGTGGTAGCGAGTCGGCCTGGTGTGGTGGTACAAAGTTTACGCGATCGGCGGCGAGCGCAGAGGCACCAACCGTGCCTCGCTAGCGTCGGACCGCGAATGAATAATGATGCGAGTTGCGAGTCTACTTGCGTTCGGCACTCGCGTCGCGGTGTCGCGCTCTCGCTGTAACTTTTGTACCAACTTTGGAAGTGCACAGTGCACACACCGCTTCCTTGCAACGGCCTACGGGACGACCTATACGCAGTGATATATTATGTTTTTACTCTATATCTCTATTTAATTATATTATAGCTTGATTTTTATATATTATAAATTAAATTATAAATTGAAGTGAAGTCATTATGATTTAAACCATGTGGTTGTTTATTAATTACGGCAGTTACTCGAAAATGTTTCAAATTTACGAACGATTACGAACGCCCGTTCATAGATTTAGCTGTAAAATCGAGCTATAATCCCACACCAATTTAACTAGGCTGTACAGTAGGTGTTGCGTCTCTTTCTCTCCGTCGAGCCTGAGCCCCGCAAAGTTCTATGACCCCACTCTTGCGCTTATCAAACGTACTGTTTGTGACCAAAACGACGCAAGTGGAAGCTTTCCTCTGC
>JAATLQ010032091.1:0-32251 GCA_013421005.1 Heliconius erato x Heliconius himera | reverse complement strand
TAATTACGGCAGTTACTCGAAAATGTTTCAAATTTACGAACGATTACGAACGCCCGTTCATAGATTTAGCTGTAAAATCGAGCTATAATCCCACACCAATTTAACTAGGCTGTACAGTAGGTGTTGCGTCTCTTTCTCTCCGTCGAGCCTGAGCCCCGCAAAGTTCTATGACCCCACTCTTGCGCTTATCAAACGTACTGTTTGTGACCAAAACGACGCAAGTGGAAGCTTTCCTCTGCTATATTCGTCCTTAATACTGGCCAGTAATATTTTAAATTGAGAGAAAAAGCTGCGCGTGATTCAACGAGTGATAAAATTTATTTACCTACCTCAGTGCACCACCAACCAAAGCATGTTCTTATTTTTTTTTTAGTAAAATATTATTTTGGTATTCACAATATTATATAGATATGAGGCCAGTCGTGGCGCAGGGACACAAGCGCGTGACTGTAAACTCGACTGGTTGAGAGTTCGATGCCTACTCGAGGAAATGAAATATTTAATATTTTTATATTTCCGGCAATTCCGCCACTTATCATGCCTCCGGAAATCGGTGGAAAGTGGGGAACGGAGTGTCTTTCCAAGCTATATTATAGCAGAGTTGACCTCTGCCTACCCTGATATATGCGGAATACAGCGTGAAGCTGAAATAAAATATATATACATATATTGTGGCACAGGCCAGTCGTGGCGTAGAGGCACAAAGTGTGACTACAGGATCGACTAGTTGTGGGTTCGATCCCCACTCGAAGAAATGAAAAATTTATTTAAATTTATATTTTCATTTTTTCGCTCTGAGACAAAGCGCGGCTTTGAGTTCCGCCACTCAACACGCAATGCCTACAGATTTCAGTGGAAAATGGAGTGTCTTAACACTAGGTTCCCTCTGCCTTACTTGTTGTGCGCGGGATACAGCGTGAAGCTGATTTAATTTAATTTATTTATATAAATTACAAATATTATTTATTTAATATTCAGAGGGCGCAGGACCGGGCGGAGTGGCGAGCATTAGGGAAGGCCTATGTCCAGCAGTGGACTTCGAAAGACTGATGGATGGATATAAATTACTACCTACCTACTCTTATAAAGTTGGTCATAATTGAAAAAACTTTATAAGGGTAGGTACAGCAATTTGTCTTTTCAAATAAAACATGATGTTTATTAGGTATACACTTACATAAAAGCAACACATCATTTTACAAAAAGCATCTTATTTGGGTTTAGTGTGACAACATTTAATAACCGAAAGCGAGTGCATTTTCAAACATTATTTAATTTAAAATATTTATTTATATTTATATTAATATTTATTTATTTTTATTTATTTTGGAGAGGCATATGTCCAGCAGTGGACTAGGACAAGCTGATGATGTTGATTAATATTTTTTATGTCTATCTTACTAGTCTTTTGTTACTATCATATTTTTTTGTAAAATAATCTACTTCAAACTCACATTTAAATTATTATGTTTTTAAGTGTTATTTAGATAATATTAAATATTAGCTACAGAATATGGATAAAACGTATCGATAATTTATTGAAGCCTCGATTCTGGTATTAATATGTATTACACTATTGTCAATTATTTATGGTAATCTAAGATTTTAGAAATGTGGAATTAAAAAGCATTTTGCAACAAACTGACACACAGTTTGGCGTTAGGCATTTGTTATTTAACTTTTAATAAATCCAATGCCAAAAATGATTTATCGAATTAATAAAAACATTTGGGTACACTTACTTAACTACAGATTTCAACTCCAAATATATTTTTGAAGGCACTAAAAATGAAGGAAGGCAAATGATTATGAAACTAAAGTTAAAAGGTATCTCAAAAAAAGAAAAAAACAAGAAAAATATTATTATAATTTTAGGATTACAGCAATGCCCCACTTTGGTATAACGGTATACACAATTACATACTTTTTTTTCAATTCCATGCTGTATCCCGCATTTAGCAAGGTAAGCAGAAAGTATGGGGAACCTAGCGTTAATAGACTTCTATCCCTATTTTCCGAGCAATTTTCGAGACATTATGGAACTCAACGCCGCACTTTGCCTTTATACCAGAACGAAGAAATGAAAATATTAATAAAGAATAATTCATTTCAAGTGGGAATCGTAGCCACAAATATCACGTTTAAAGTCACACTCTTGTGCCACTGCACCACGACGGCCTAAGCGATATGGAGGTAAATTAGTTGAACAGGACTTTTCAACTCGACGTGTTTTGCTATTCCATTTTATACGTAATATTGAGTGCATTCGTTAACAGCAAAATGAAAAATTATTTTTATTTATGTAAATAATCTAGATAGCAGCTCTCAAAGTTATTGGTTAGTTAAAGTTGAAAAAAATCAAATTATATCAGCTTCACGCTGTATCCCGCACACAGCAGGTTAGGCAGAGGGAACCTAGTGTTATGACAGTCCGTTCCCCACTTTCTGCCTAATTCTGGAGGTATTGCGTGTTGAGTGGCAGAGCTCAACGTCGCGCTTAACCTTGACACCAGAGCGAAGAAATGGAAATATAAATTTAAGTAAATATTTCATCTCCTCGAGTGGGGATCGAACCCACAACCAGTCGGTTTTACACCTCGTGCCGCTGCGCCAAGACTGGCCTCAAATGGCTAGTTAAAGTTACTATTAATTATTATTAAAATAAAATTTGGTGTAAAATAAATTGTCAATTATATTTCGAAGAGTTACATCAAATAAAATCACGAACAAGACACTGCAGTTAGTCTATTCTTCTCATATATTGGCCATGGATAAACTCCATTGATCGAGATACACAAAAATAAAATAAAATTTAAAACACAACAAAATCGTAAAGCATTTTTGGAAAATGTTGTAATTTAACTAAAGTATATATAAATAAACAAAATATAAACCAAACTTCCGACCTCTGTGTACTAAAAAAAACGTGTTATCATTATATACAGGGACAGATCGAAGTGAATCTGGAACGATATATTTAAGTACATTGTTTTTAATAGTAAGGCATCAACAATAAGCGATAAGCGACAGAGTTCATGCATATACCATATTTTCTTCATTCATTTATGAAATTAATTATTTGATTAATGTTGTTTATCTTATTAACATTTTTTTATCGTTTTCCTCCTAGCATTAATTCCAGCGTATGTTGCCAGAGTCTGCCTGCCTGCCTTTCCTGCTTAACGTACTACACTTTGCACAGTCTATAACATCCTTGGTGGTTAGACCATTGGCTTTCATGTCCTGCATCGTGACATCTAACCAGCGCTTCCTCAGGCCTCCGGGAGGTCTAACTCTAGGGACAGACATAGCAAAGCACTTCCATTCGACCTAATTCCTAGGCCGGCGCGCAACGTGGCCATACCATCTCTGACGGCGCTCTTGGAGCTTATCCGCTACATCACGGACCCTAAGACTACCTCAAATGAATGTTTTACGTACCTACTACTTTAGCATCTTTATTTCCGTGACGTGAAGCTCCTGAGTGTGCCGAAATAGTGCTGGCCAACATTCACTGCCGTATAAAAGAACCAATCGAATGATGCTCTTGTATGCCCTTTGAACTTGGGCGGTATTCTGCGATCGCAGACCACACGCTTATCAGGCCATGGAAAGCGTTATCGATACCACCAGACTCGTGCATAACGGATCCTAGGTAACTGAACTTTTCCGAATTAACGGCTGACTCAGGATCCTTATAAGATAGTGCTCGAGTCCGGGTCCCTGCAAAATCATGTACTCGGCCTTCGACACATTTAGTTTAAGACCGCCGTTATCAAATGTACCCTTTCAGTATCAGTCGGTCCTCGTCAATGAGTGCTATGTTATCGGCGTACATCATCAACTATGGAGGCTGGTCTTGGATATGAGCCAGACAGCGTCCAACACTATATTGACAAAGAACGGACTAAAAGCCGAGCTTTGATAAACCCTCACTAAAATCTAAAAAAGTTTGGTTTCACCAACAGCAGACCTAACCATAGAAGCGGATACGTGATACATGCCTCTGATAATCTAAAAAATAATAATATAAATCTCAGGGATTCCTTTGGATCGCAATGCCCAACAAATACACTAACGAGGCACACAGTCTAAGATCTTCTGGAGATCTAAAAAAGCCACATGAAGAGCTCTCCTTTTTTCCATGTGTGCCTCCATCAAAGTTGTGAGGGCGAAAACCTCGTCCACAGAGCTTGGTCCCGGCTGAAATTCATATTGAGATTCAGAAAAAGTACACTCTGGGCGGGGCTTGAGACTGATCATGCGCCCGAAGAGCTTTATGGTATGATTTATAAGCTTAATGCCCCTATAAGTACCATAAACTTAAACGTTTAAATCACCCCCAACTAAGACCACTTCTGTATTCTCTTTCCGCTGTTGGACAATCATACCCACTTCCATTGATTGGCTGGAAGAGATTTCTTATATAGATAGAAGAATTTCTTATATAGAGAGATAGATAGGAATAAGCCCACCATTGTAAATAACATTTTTTTAAATTTTGTATTACCTATATGTATTTTTAAAGTGCAATAAAGAATGTAATTAGTTTGTGGTAACGCCCTCAATCAGTACCCTTACACGCATCAAGCTGTCAGAGCTAAGTCGATAACCCTGTCCGATCTAACGGGACTATTGCCCTGCTAGTGAGTTTCTTGGACGAAAGCATACTGGACCAGACGTCTCATGAGCACATCTGCGAGTTCTCTGCGTCGTCTGGTTAGAGAGCCAATATTCCACGTTGCAAAGCGGAGTTTCCGTCTGGGTACTAGCGTCTTTAGCCGTGCCCGTACTTGACACGGTAGCCCTTGTCCACTTGTCGCAGATGTAATGCGTAGTGCTTGTGCGTCATTTTGCGGCGAAGCCCTAACCGTACCCAGTCTCATGATTTTTCGTTCCGTTTTAGCAGCGGATAGCGGTTTTTCAATGTAGCGATTGCCATCTGAACTTCAAAACCTAGTTATGGGAAAAACTGACAGCAGAGGAGGTAAAATAGTAGGGTAGGATATGTACAAAAGGAGGAAACTAAAGAAAGGAGGAGGAGAAAACAATATTTTATAATCAAAATCAACCCTTAGAATTATAAAAATTGTTCTGGCAATTTCATATTTTTTAGAAAAAAATAAAATCGACTTTCAAACTATACTTATATGTACAAACTATAATAAACTCGACAATTCGTCGACAATATTTTATTTACAATAACTAAATTGTAAATAAAATATTGTATTCTAGAAAAAACATAAATGAGAGCTGTTGTACTTCGTGACCCTACATAATAATTATTTATAATGCGTTATTTTTAAAGTCAGTCATAGATAGTTTTTAAAAATATTTTTTAGCTTTTTTAGTAGTCACTTAATATATTTTTTTTTCTTGGCTGGCACTAACTTCAAAATTGACGTAAAATCTTTAGAATTTAATTCGTAAAGTATTATTGAATTAAAATTCGTACTAATTAATAATTTTAGTAATTTTCAAAATACATTATAAAACATATAACCAACGTATCATGTACCTACAATTTACCTACATACTAAATAATTCGTCCTTAGTATCTATGTTTTAGATTTTTTTTATATTATTTAGGCTATCATTGTGTCTGACTGTTGTGGCACGTCAGTTGATATGAAATCAACCCCCACCATGAATAAAAGTCATAAAACAAGCCTAATATTTTATTATGATTAAATACTTTGTTTGTTTTAATTTTTACCAGAGCCGACAGTTTAATACGTTATCCCGACGAGATCGAACTTATTCTGCTATGTTGATCTTATAAAATCATATTAATTAATTTACTTATCTGAAAATTAATTCTTTTTATCTAAAAATTTATAACTCAACAGACATTTGCTCCATAGGTTCTAGTTCTCCACATATCATTATTTTTATTATTTTATTTTCTGTCATTTTAAGATTTTAAATATTTACTCTAAACTAAAAGCTTTTATAGCTTAAGCCTATGCAAGATATCCTTCATTTTTGAACGTCAAACAATTTACTACCAATTCCCTAAAGTTAATACCTGAGACCTGAAAAGAACCGGCGCAAGAAACTCAACGAGATTTTTTTTTAATCAATTATATCCTAGTCTGTTTTAACTTTCTGAGAAGAGTTTGCTCTTGGAATGTCGACTTCTTTTTTTGGTCATAGGTTAACCTTCTCAGCACCGAACGCACGGAGAAAGATTCTTTAAATACTCCTTTATATGAGATTCTTGTGACGTACATGGCTGATAATCACTCTTTCTGCCAATTTAAGCAATTTCTAATTTTTTTTTCACGTTGTCGTTGTTGGTTTTTTTAATATGTGTATATGAATGAGCTTCCTTTACGACGTTCACCTTCCGTCGATGTTCCCAGCTTAAACAAACTTGGCCTAGCTTGCAACCGTGGAATATGAAGGACAAGACTCTTCCAATGTTTCCACCAAATCAGTGTGTATGATTTCTTTGATTTCGTTTTTTTTTTCATTCAAATTATCATTTATTGTGGATTACCCTTCGTAAGTAAGGTAGAATTTAGAAGTCAGAAGATTAAAGATCGTTTATTTTGTGAGCACTCTCACGGTAAATAACTTCTGATAAGGCGGAATTTAATATTTTTTCATAGTTTAGCCGAGCTATATAATATAAATAATATAAATTAAATAATTAAAATAATATAAATTCTCTAATCAGATATTCATTTCAATTTTTTCATGTCTTTCATGTCAATTAAAAATGCTCATAACGTTCAACAACTTTAGTTAAAGCATCAATTCATATTTCTTAGTTTAGCTGGGCCACTATCAGTCTATATCAGGTGTAGGTACCAATCTTTTTAAAAGAAAACAATTATAGCCTAAATCCTGCCGCCAAGACTTTGTAGCTTAACAACAAAACAAGTTTCATTCAATTTCGTCTAGTACCTACTTCAAACAATATACGTTTACAAACTCAAAAAACAGACAAATGGGTTGTCAGACAAGACGAGAAATTTTATTATTTTGGATAGGATAGGTAAAGATTTCCGCTTTATAAGAAAACTAGCGGTCCACTCGCGGCTTCGCCCGCATGCCACCTATAATACTTTTATTATGCTACATTTGTCAACAGATTGATACATTCGATCATGAACAATTCATAACATGAACATTCATAATTCTGAGACTACATGACTGGTTCATATCATCGGCGGCTATAGAAGCCGGGGATCCCTATATCTATATCTTTATTAAATTTCCTTGATGATAAAATAAACTTTCGCTCGTAAGTTTTAAAATACATTTAAATAAAAATCTATGAAATATCATCTTACAATATTTAATTATTTTTTGTCATAAAATTATTTTGTCATTTATCCTTTATAGCAATTCGATGGCGTTCCTTATTTTTATTGTTGCTATGTTTTTGAGGCTAAATAAGCCTGAAATTGTAATGTTATATAGCCTATAGCACTCCAAGAATACAGCTTTCATATAAAACAAAAAAAAGTAAATCGGACCAGTAGATCCAGAGATCTTAGCGTTTAAACAAACAAACAAACTCTTCCGCTTTATTATATTAGTACAGATACACGACCGATGTTTTATTTAGAACCTGCATAATTATAAATGACCAGTTCAGTAGCAAATATCCATGCATTATTAAGTTACAATTGTGAACATACATAAATTTATTTTTACGAATAAAAAATTATTTCGGATTATTCGTTAGTTTCGGATAATTTCAATTACGATATTAGATAATTTAGAAAATTATTCTTTAAAAAATCTGTTATCGAAATAATTAATGTGAATTAAATTCCGCCCACATACGAAAGTTTATATATATTTCGAAATCGGTTACGGTCACGGAGCTCCATAAAAGATCTTAAGGTATTATTTTGTAAATTAAAAATGAATGGGGAAAATAATAAGCACCTAAACATATACTATTTTTATTTATAAATAAAAACAATTATAAAACATTTTGTTATATGTAAAAAAAAATATCAATAATTAGAAATTCTATTTTCATGAGTAAATTTAGAAATTGATTAAACGATACAAATTTTTACATCAAAAGTACATGCGTAGATAGTTTACAGTTTTACTTAGACATATTTCCCAAGTAGAATACCAAACTTATATTGAATTTTATGAATGTACACTTCTCCTGGATTCAAAACTGGACTAGGAAAATTATTCTGTGAAAAAAAGAAAGCACAATATAAAGCCATCAGTCACAACAATCAATAGCATTGTATAGAGACCGAAGCATTTGCAATAAATTTTACTTTAATACATAGTCTCTCTACGGAACTAAAGGTTACAGTAAAGTAATTCGCTATACACTTAAAGCTAATACTTATATTAATATAAAAAAATAACAACATTTAATTTAGAAGGAATTCGGCCAAACAATCTAAATCATATTATTAGAAAATTTGAAAAAAAAAACGCAACCTGGCGCCATCTATGAACAAATCTACCATTAATAGCCTATAAAAGTACGTACGACAGAGCGCATTGAAAACTTTAATGCAACATAACATAAAAAATACTTTAGAATGGAACAGGTCCCTTTGGTTTTTTTTTTCAATTTTGAATATAAATATTTATTTATATATATTTATATATTTTAGAAAAAAAAATTTCAGTCTTTGCAAGTGTTGAAATGATTATATAATTTTCGCCTGTATCAAATGTAAAATAACAAAAAAAGCATATACTAGTATATACATATACTGGTTTTATTTTCTAATTAAGGAATTAGTTATTATAAATATTTATTACATGGTTGACGGCGTCAGGATAGTTTTGTGGCAAGAGACAGAAAAGGCCGTGCTTTTTGTAGTACGTTCCTTGTTTTCCCATTAACGGTACGTAACCGTAGCTCTTCTTGCCCTGAAAAATATAATACATATAATGTTTAATGTTTAATTAGTCTAATTTCATAGGTATAAAAGAAATCTGCTTCACGCTTTATCCCGCACACAGCAGGGTAGGCCTCAGAGGGAACCTAGTGTTAAGATACTTCGTTCCCCTTTTTCGTCCGAATTCTGGAGGCATTGCGTGCTGAGAGGCGGAACTCAATGCCGCACTTTGCCTCAACACCAGAGCGAAGAAATGAAAATATAAATTTAAGTAAATATTTTACTTCTTCGAGTGGGGATTGAACCCACAACCATTCGCGTTTACAGTCACACTTTATGCCCCTGCGTCACGACCGGCCTTCATAGGTATATACTTCTTAATTCTTATTTCTAAACGTGGTGTGTATAGAAAATAGTGTTCATTATTTTCCCCAATTATTATTTAGATGCCTATTGAGAATCAGAAATTTCACCGGGTGGGAATCGATCATACACATATGCCACTGCGCCTACTACGGTCCCACCGTAATAGCATAACATTACATTATGTTTCTAAATATAATTGACTTAATAATTAACCATCGTCTTAAACTATTTTGATAAATAAATAATTTTCTTACTATTTCATTATTTGGCAGTTCTCCTAAAATTGTTATTTTTAACCAAAAATTATGTCTTTTTTAAAACCAGTGTGTAAAGCCGTAATTTTGCTGTGAGATGTAAGCTTGGACATTATAATGCACGTTTATTGAAGTGGCATCTATGAACAACCCCTAGTTATTTTATAAATGGATTTTTTTAAAAATGTGTTAAATCGGACAATGACGATTAGTGTAGAATAATGATAAGCAACTGGAGAAAAATTATGCTGTGGTACCAATAATGATCCTTTACAGCAGAATTGAAATTAAATACTTACTTATTTAGCTTCACGCTGTAATACTAGTGGGAAAATCAGAGACAACGGAACCCCAAACGCTACGGTCTCTATATACCTCTTTCACCTCGTCCACTATCAACAACTTTTCATACATGCCATCTGGGGCGTCCTCATCCTTTTTACGTGATTTTTCTCCTTCATTATCTTTGATGCTGTATTTTCGAAGGTCTATCTTTATTACTGCTCACTTTTTCTTCATTAATCTTTTTTGCTATTCCTTCATCATCAATCCATTTGCACGTTCTATTATATTATCACCGTGAAAAGTATGATTGACTTATTCCTAGCGGATCAATATATTTAAGGTTAAGTTGTGGACACACGAGTGCTTAGGATGCTATCTTGGGAACAGACCAATATGTAATCGTTGCTATAATAAGGAGTCTGTTTCATTTTGAGGTACGAGACGTCCAAACTTGGAGTCGAATTATCGCATAAGAAGCTGGAAGTTTTAAGATTCATCGATCAAAGAGGAATAAGTACTTCCAAAATATTAGACATCTTTGAAACAGAAAACGGAACTCGTTAGGATCATAAGGCCTCAGATAAATCTTTTTTAAAAAGTAAAAGGATATGCTACAAAGGCACCAAACGAAAGCACTGATAAAGATGAAGCGTGAAAGTTCTGAGAAAGAAAGAAATAAAATGTTAACGAGCAATTTTAGTAATTCCTAAGGTTGTTTATTAATTGGCCACACATTTTACAGCAGTGAGCAGGTCGCAGGAGGTCCTAAACCAAGAATTTTTTTTTAGATGTTTGACAAAAGTATAAGATATTTTGGGAGACTACCTCGGTACAATACTTTAATCCCTTCCCTTGTTATAAAGTCTATGACACAAAGTGACATGCGAGTGAAAATTTCCTTCCCAAGGAAAGAAAGACCGGAGCCTATTCTTGCATTTGAAAGAAATGCAGAAAAGACGCATAAGCTTATTGCTACCGATAACAGAATTAGCGGTACCTTACTTGCATTGGTGAGACCGTGAAATAACAGAATAGTTGCACGTTTAGTAACACTGTGCAATGCTGACGAACGACGTTGATATACGGCAGCGAAACGTAGGTGTTGTAAAAGAAGAATGAAAGAAACGTAAGATAAATAGCAAAGAAAAAATAGCAAATAAAATTAATATAGTTTAATTATGAATATTTTTGAAAAGAAATTAGCTAAGAACACACCAAATCTCCACGTAAAATATTAAATTTTTTGAAGGTTTTTTCTTAAAATATATTTTTGTATATACTAAATCATCAAACTTGTCTAGGCGCCTTGTTTATTATTTAGTTAAGTATTTAATACGATATTCATCTTATTAAAATGATTTACTATTAATGAGTAATTACAAGGAAATTGAAATTTGTGCGTTTTGGAGAACTGCCATATTGTAGGATCATACTATCTCTAGTAAGATCTTAGACTTTCAAACACTTTTCCTTTCAAAATATCATATACTCTTCTCTCACATACAATATTGTTAAAAAATAACAAAGGCTAACTGTAGATTAAAAAAGTAAATTTAGGGAACATTGGTACAGACTACAATAATTTTTTTTACTATAAAATATCACCAAAATTCTGTAAAATATTTTAACGTTGCATATACGGAAGAAAATATACGGAAACTACATGGTTTTACAGCAGCACGAGTGCATACAATACCACTTTTTATGAATTTTGTTATTATTAGTTTATATTTCATAGTAACTTGATTAATTTGAAATATTTGGGCCTATTCTCAAACAACTAGGACTTACTTCCATTCTACATAAACATCATCCTAATTCATATTATTTTATAGAAGCATTGCCCCAATTAACGTCTTTCTAGTGGCAAAAAAAAATTAAAAAAATATATAAACTTACATTTACACTTTCAATCTCTATGCGTTCTTCTTCAATCGCTTCTTCAATCACACTTGACACGTCGCTGCTTACTTCACTCTCGCTACTGCTGCTGCTACTTCCACTTTCAGATTCAACCTTTGCCTCTTCCTCCTCTACGGGCTCAGGCTCCTAATATATTGTTTACCAAGTCAAATAAAAAAAAATCTATATTGTTTTAATATACACTAGAGGACAAGCGGCTGTTGTGACAGAGAATAACGTCTGACTGTAAATGATGGTTGTGGATTCAATTCTCACTGGAGAATTATTTTTTTTATTGCTCTGGAAAAGTGAAGTGTGGCGTTGAATTACGCCATTCAACATACAATATCTCGAATGAAGGGTGGAGATTATAACTACATTCTTGCGCCTCCGCCCCTCTATAAAGGGTAAAATTGAAAAAAATGACGACATCGAACGACAGAGAGCCATCATGGTACAGCAAGCTAGTGTCTATTTTATTTGCCTAATCCCCTAAGCGGGAAAAAACGCAGAGCTGTGCTTTCTTTTAGTATTAAGACAAAATATTTTCCTCGAACTTTATTTTCCTCGATATATAACCATATTAGGTTATATACCAAATTATTATGAAGTTTTATAGAGACGTTGGACTACTGATTTCGTCTAGTAACTGGTTAATGAACAATATTTTCTATCGAGTGATATTTAGTGGCCAGTCGTGACACAGAGGCAGAAGTGCGTGATTGTAAACGCGACAGGTTGAGAGTTCGATTCCCACTTGAGGAAATAAAATATTTAATATTTGCATATTGCATCTTCGTTCGGCTGTCGAAGCAAAGCGCGGCGTTGAGTTCCGCCACTCAACACGAATTGTCTGGAGAATTCGATGGAAAATGGGAAGCGGAGTGTCTTAACACTAGGCTGCCTACCCAGCTTCATGCGGGGTACTGCGTGAAGCTAAAACAAAAAGAAGTAAAAGTGATATTTAAGTTTCCAATTAGGTCAGGCATTTGTTAGATTAAACCAGCGACTATTTCCCAATAAATCAATATTCGCCAATAACAATAGTAATTTATAATATTCTTTTTTTTTGTATTTTTTTTTGTAAGCTTTTTATGGGAAAAAACAAGGCAAACGAGCGTACGGGTCACCTGATGGTAAGTGATCACCGCCGCCCACGACTTCGAGTAGGACCATAGAAGCTACAGGTGCGTTGCCGGCCGTTAAAGTTGTAGATAGACGAGCTTTTTAAAAGTAAAAACCCAGCCTGATCAGAAATGCCTAGAGATATTTATTGCAGAGTAGTTTCTAAAAAGTAATTCACTTCCTTGGAGAATAATAAATCTCTAACATTTCGCTTAATTTAATTTAATACCCATTGTCATTTTTCTGATAAAACTGCTTGCTAAAACACGGGTTAAAAATGTAATGTTTATTTGACACTTAATTTTGTGTGCCTATCCGGTTATATGCGACATTATAGGTCAAACAGAATAAAAATATTTAAATATATTTGAAAAAATTGCGAAATTCAAAAATTAAATACTTTATATTTACAAACACAAATAACATACTTCGACAATTTTATCCGGATCTGGCAGGAGGTTGCCAGTATAGAACTGCATACCAGGTTGATTGCTATACACCTCTAGGACCCTTCCAGATATAGGATGAAGTACTCTGAAATAAAAGATATGTAATCAAATAACAAACACTTGAAAAAACAATAAAATAGGAGGGTAGCTTAATATAGTCATATGAAATCCTGACACAATTGAAATCTGTTTGAAAATAACCTGTAAGCCTTTACCTGGTATCTTCTCAAGCGTTCTATTCTTAAACGTATACATTAAATATTACAGAAAATGATCAAAATAAATTTAACAGCACAGCGTATAACCAAAATATAGTCAAAGATACGTTTAAACCAAGCATATAATTTGATTTCTTTATTGTTACAATGGTAAGAAATTCAATATATCGTGAGGCGCCTAAGAAACAGTTTTATTAAATACATTTTATATCACGTGGGTGGTTCTAGTTACGGCTCCACGTCGACTATTACCTGTGAGACGCCACGTTTATAATGTTGTTGTGATATAAATCGCTGGCTTAGCACGTTCAGGAAACATAACCGCTAAATAGTGTATATACACTATCCTTCAATTTCTAAAATGGTTTATTTAGAGCAACAATTTCGGGTTTTCTTTTTTTTTTTAATTTGCACGATTGTTAGCCGTATTGTCTTTTACAGCGACACTGGGTGGGTAGGAGTGAGTGTAATATGTCCCTGGAAAATTTGCAAGCAATACGTGATACTTAAGAGGATGTCGACGGCGATCACCACGATCACACGTGATCGACACGATCCTCAGCATACGGCCGTGGATCGGACTGGGGCAAGAAACTCAATCAACGTTTGTAAACTAACTTTCCGCATACATTGTCATATTTATATAGTTATTTTAAGTACAATTAAGTCATTGTTGCGAATACAAAATATTTTTAATATAATATTTTATTTTCATTATTTATAATATAATATTAAAATTAGCTATTTATTTACTTCATTTTTATTAATTCATAGATTTTTTTTATCAATGCTACCGACATAATAAATGTTAGTGTTAGTAGTTTTATTTAACTATTAGCACTTATAAACAAATAGCACTATTCAAATCATATAGGTAAATTCATTTTACAAATAATTATAGATTTATGTAATTTCTTGCTTAAAGTTCGAAACGAAACTTCAAAGGTCGAAACTATATTAACCGTACACGGAAAAAAATATATCATCAGAACCATATTGCTGAAACGATAACTGTACCACTATAGAAATTTCTTTAGAAAGAAAGAAAATTGTGAAATAAAATAGATATAATTATCGATTTAGAAGGATATTGTTCAAACTATTTTAAGACATATTCGCTCGTAATATCAATGTTATTTATATGAGCAAGCCGCAGGGCTCAAGTAACATGGCCAATCGAGTGCCCTTGTGAGTGTTACTAAAATGCTTTAAATAAATACTAAAAAGAACCCTGAGAATGTCTGCTTACTTAAATGCTCACATACGATGTGAGATGTAAAACATGTTCATATTCATTAGGGGAACTATAATGGCATAGTCACAATTTAATAAGCCATCACCACCGTAGCAGTTCGCGTCAGCCCAATAAATGAATTATATTCGCAACTTTAATTTATGTACAAAATATTTATATACATTCGTGTTTTTAGCTGCATGCTTCATCTTACACAATGCTTAGTGTAGACAGAGGGGAACCTCGCAACCTAGTGTTAAGACACTCCGTTCCTCATTAAGACACTTCGGTTTTCCGACGAATTTTTGAGACATTGCTTGGTGGAACTCAACGTTTCTAGCTATCAAACTTCTTAACGGGGAACGAGGAAATGAAAATATTAAATATTTCATTCCCTCGACTAGAAATTGAACCCACAACCGTTGCGTTTGCATTCGTACACTGATGGCCTCAACGCCAATATACAAGTACACAATTTACATTTCACAGAACAGACTTCAGATTTTGCTAATATCTAAGCATATGGATATATAGATTCGTTGATAATTCTTCACTTTTTATTTGGTAATGTAATAGATATTGTAAACAAGGGTCTCCTTTGTTTCACAGAATGTAGAACATTTTTAAGGCCAATAAAGTACTTCTGTTTCAACTTATTTTTGCCATCATAAAAACCTAATTTTATTTATCATAAGTCTTTAATATTACACAATTTTATATAAAATTACGTTAAATCATTTAAAAACAATCTAACTAACCGACTTTGGAAGGCGAGATCTTGTTCCGTGCCCTGAGTGATACAATAATTAATATCGAATCCATCTCTGGGTATTTTGGGAAGCATCGTGCGTAAAACTCTTGGTACCCTAAAATCGTACGCCGTACCCCCCACTACATTTTTTTCGCCTGAAAAACATATTAATAAACATGAACAATTAAATATTAGTATAGTATATACGAGTACATTACATTACATTACAAGCTAGTCGTGGTCCGTGGCGCATGGTCACTAGCATGCAACTGTAAAAGCGACAGGTTGTGGGTTCGATTTCCAATCAAGGAAACGAAATATTTAATATCTTCATTTTCTCGCTCTGGTACGAAACAAAGCAAAGCATTGAGTTCCGCCGCAAAATTCCGTGGAAAATGGATACGGAAGTGTCTTAAGTCTTAATGATAGGTTCCCTCTGCCTAGTAGGGTTACTATGTTTGGGATACAGCGTTAAACAAAAAAATTAAAAACTATTACCGGTACTTATTCAATGCGATGTTTATTTATTATGTAATTTTAGATTAAACTTATCTGAGCATTACGCAAAGGCAACTATAAAATAGTGCGCATTTAATCATTTCCAGCTTTTATGTCTTTGATATCTTTATGATTTGTATAATCATACAAACAATTGTTATTCATTTTCTTATATAGGTTTATTTCATAATAAATTGATACCGATTATGACCAGACACTAAAGACTATATAATAATAAATATTTCAACTTTCGACCTGACATAATGAACAATATATTAAGTATGAACCTTTCACAATATTTTTTTTGTTATTTTTCAAAGATTTTTTTCATCAACATGATGAATGATTGGTCCATAAGGTATTTTTTGGTAATTTTCAGGGTTTTCGTACCTCAAAAGGTAAAGACGGAACCCTTATAGGATCACTCTATGGTCCGTCTGTCAAGACCATTTATGTCGAGATCACATTAAAGTAGCAGGCCGAAATTAATATCAAACATTCAAGTCTCTGGTCCCTTGAAGCACAGAATAAATCAAGCTAACTTAATAGTTTTATCTTATATCTTTTATTTATTAACGCAATCAAAATATACAAGCATTTATGCATAACCTTTGGTCTATTTTGTAAAAAATTCGCCGTGTAATCACAACCTATAGGGTATTCTGTTATTTGGAATGAAGTGAGAACTTCAATGCAAATAAAGAGAAAAATATCGAAAAGTGAAAATATATCTTATACCTACATAATACATATTTCATAGGAAAAGATCATTACAAACTTATATTACAAATAAAATATTTCATACAAAATGTAGTGTATATTAAATATATTAGCCCGCAAACTTAAGTTTTTCAACTTTTGAAGTTGTACTTCGGGTTGATCATTCTCAAATCGGTACGGAGGGCAAGTGGGCCTCGATGGACAAGTCAAACTAGCACTTAATTGGTTTTTTATAACGAGCGACCCGCGCAGCTTCGCCCGCTTGAATTAAATACACAATTATTTACTAATCTGAATTAAGCTGTCGTGTATCATTTTAAAGTTTTAGCAAATTAATTAAAATAGTGTCTTTTATAGTGTCGAAATGCACGTTTTTCGCGATATAAACGGCCATGTCTTTTTTTAAAGTAAATGTAGAAATACGATTTTTCCAGAAACTACTTTTCTCCAAGCATTCCTTAGAAAAAAGCTCTTGACAGTCAGACAGAAAAAAAATCCTTAAAAGGATTCTGTATGTACATACAGAACCCTAAAAATCACTGTTTCGATTTTGTTCTTAATGATAGATTTTCTCATATATATTCAATACTCAGACATAGATCAGTTACATTTTTATTATACGTATAAATTTAATGTCTAATACAAAATTGCTCCTCAGTCATAAAGAAAAAATAAAATATATATAAAAAAAAGATAATAAATATGTGTATATTGAGAGGCCATTGAAACACATCTTATATACAATGTCATACCTGTAACGAGTCCCTCATCATCAACTGCGGTGTACTTATCCGCGTTTATCGTAAATATATGGTCATACATTGTTTCTGAGCCAGCATGCTGGAAAAAAAACATTGAAAAATAAGAAAAGTAGAAAAGAAAAAGAAAAAATATCTCTCAAGGTCATTATAACTTTACAACATAAAATAAGTAATAATGAATCCTCTTTTTTATAATAATAAAACTAACTAACTCCCTTTGAATAAAAATAGCTATATTACAAAATTGCTCTCTAAGTTAAATAGCCATTTAACTTTACAAATTTTAATATTTCAATTTAAAAGGCCGTAGCTTCACGCTGTATCCCGCACACAGCAGGGTAGGCAGAGGGAACCTAGTTTTAAGACACTCCGTTTCCCACTTTCTGCCGGATTCTAGAGGCATTGCGTGTTTAGTGGCAGAACTCAACGCCGCGCTTAACCTCGACACCAGAGCGAAGAAATGGAAATATAAATTTAAGTAAATATTTCATCTCCTCGAGTGGGGATCGAACCCAGTACCCAACCAGTCGGTTTTGCAGTCACACCTCGTGCCGCTGCGCCACGACCGGCCTCGTAGTGGAGCAGACCACAAGCTCGTGTGACTGTAAAAGCGGCGGTTATGGATTCAATTCCCACTCAGGGAAATGAAATATTTAATATTTTCACTTCCTTGCTCTACAAACACGGCGTTGAGTTTCGCCACTCAACACGCAATTTCTAGAAAATTCAGTGGAAGTGGGAAAACTGTGTCACAATGTGAACGGAGTCTAAGTTTTCCCCGGTTCCCCCTGCCTCCCTTATATGCAGGATACAGCTTGAAGTTACAAAAACATCTGTAATTTGTTCATGTATTTTTTTATTATGATCTCAATTTTTGTCCTTTTTATCTTTTCGTATATATCAATAAATAGCACTGTATGCAGAAAGAACTCAGTGATAAAACACAATCATCTCTGCTTTCTTAGAAAATAAATGTAGCCATTACCCAATGTGGAGATTGAACCTATAACAAACACCGTCATTATTTTTATCGAATATATAAATTCAATACTAAATTATAACATTTAAATTGTAATAATTTTAAACAACTTACGTGGCCTGCCAGATTAAAATAGCACGAGTTACTCAAGTTGACAATAGTCGGTTCGCTAGTAGTGCACTTCATTTCTATTTTAATAGTATTATCACACGTAACTTCGAAGGAGACCTGAGCCATCACCGTACCAGGGTAGCCCTCGTGGAACCGTTCGGAGATGTGGCTCATGATAACCTTGTTACCAGTCACATAGGATCTCCAGTTCACCTGCAAGTATTATTTAATTTTTCTATAAGTAGAAGAAGTACTAACTATTAAAATAGAAATTTCAGTTTATAAATTATACAGATATTTAGATCAGTCGTGGCGCAGGAGCATAAGCGACACTATAAACGGGACGGGTTGTTTTCGATTCCTACGTGAGGAAAAAAATATTTATTTTTTTCATTTCCTCGCTCTGGTAACGAAGCAAACCGCGGTGTTGCGTTCTACCACTCAACACGCAATGCCTCTAGAATTCGGCGGAAGTCGAAAACGGAAGTGGATTGATGGGAACGAAGTGTCTTAACACTGAGTCCTTTGTATAATTTGCTATGTGGGTCAAAAAATTTGTAGTTTTTTTTTAAATTATTCAATTTCAATATTTCAGTATGAATTTAACAATTTCAAACGTACCTTATCGAACCCCACACGTCCGCCGTTGTAGTGATGTTGTCCTCTATTAGTACTAAGCATGTACATTTTTCCTGATGGTTTTACAACCATTGTGCCATTGAGAACATAATTTGCATATCGTCCTATAGTAGCACCAAAGTAGGGGTTTCTTGCTTGAAGGTATTCTAAATATTCATAAACTATGTAATATCATTTTTTATATAGTTTTAAACAATGTAGCGAATAATTGAAATATTTAGGTTTACCTTCCAAGGTATCAAATCCAGCTACGACATCATCAGGAACTCCCTTTTTATCGGGGACTTGAATGGACGTGATGGCAGCACCATAAGTTATAACCTACTTACGAAATATGAAGTTAAGTATATTATTTTTATTTTTACATAAAAATACTGATACATTTGAAATAGATATTAATTAGATTACCTGAACAATCATTCTGTTCTTAGTTTTCCAAGTATACCTCCGTACAATATCGATATTTGAACTTGAAGCGCAGGAACTCTGATCAATGTCTGGTGGTATGGTGGAGTCTTTTAACATTTTTGAAGATTTTTTAATTTTTGCTTGACTAAACTTATACTTAGATAGTGATTCCTCTTTAGGCATAAAACCAAAACCATCCACAATTAGTTCTACGTTCGGTATCGTTACTACAGGCTCAGATGGTTCTGGAGCGATCCTAGTTATGGACACTGTGTCTCCACTTGCTTTGTCATCTATTTCTTCAGCCATTTTAACCGTGAATTTCGATAACAAATATTATTTTTTACTTTCTAATTACTAAAATTTTGAATATCTAAAAAATGTTATATTTTTATATAATTTTTGAAAGAAAACTGAACTACGTCATATTAATTTAAATGTCATTTTATAATTTTATTTATATACAATTGAATAAGTTTTTATATGAAAGACATAACAAATTTTATATGAAAGACATAACAAATAAGTTACATTTTATAGAAGCTATGATAACTAAAAATATTTGTTATCGAAATCGGCGCGATCTAAGTTGCTTGTATCTACACCAGGGTCATTTACGTTGTGACAAGGTTATTTATAGAGATCATAAATTTCATTTTTCGCAAGAAAACAATAATATAAATGTTACAAATCTGCCTTTATTCATAATTTAAGACGGCTTCGTTTCGTTAGTATCTAACTGAAGACAGAGATATAAATACTTAAATAAATTACTAAAGAATTGATCGCAAGATGCAACCAAATTACGTTATTACACAATTTAGAGTTCGTTTATAATTTTTTGTGTATTTTATGCAAATTATTCTAAACCCAAAAAACTTTGACGCTTTGCTTATCAAGTCCATTGCTGTCGGTTTTCCACTTTTCATTATCGGCAGCGATCTCTTCTAAATACTCGACTTCCTTGCAAGGTGACGGCGGGATTATACTGATGATAGGAATGCCAATCTCTTGAAATGAGCTCATAGACGAAAAACCACTTTCGTCTTCTATGAAATTTGATGAAGCATTGTATTCGTTTTTTTTGTCGACATTTTGTACCACATTCCCACACGATCTATCTATGCCATTTTGCGAGACTGGCGGGTCTTGTTCAAATACTTTAACGTCTGGCGATTCTTTCTCTAAACCAAAGCTCAGTGGTGATTGTGATACAATAAAATCATTTAAAATTCTAGTCTTCATGTCATCAAAACTAGAAATATCGTTGTCGCCCTTACAATTAGAAATTAGAACAATATTATCTTTTGTAGTTTTAAAGTCTATTTTCATAGATTCTCTTATATTCAATGTATTTCTTTCTTCTTTCTCTCCATTTTCGGTTAACAATAAGGAAGCCTCAGATCGACTACAGACACAAGCACACGCCAAGTCGGGAATTTTTGTACTTAAAACTGTGTTGGCAAGAGTGATCAATCTTGACATTTCTTCAGTTAACTTATGTCCTGTTTCGTCTTCAGTAACAAAAGGTAATTTTGATTGACTCCTAAAATATACATATAAATAGATAAAATTGAAATATAATCAAATTTCTTTAATATAATTACAAAATCCTAACAATACTTACCAAATACTGGAGCCATCTATAAATCCGTTAACATTATTAATAGATTTGCTCATTTTTCTTGTACTAATTTTCTTTGTAGAACTTATTGTACCATCCAAGTGTTTACTAACATGTAGAACGGAACGCGACCTTGGCAAGTCGGATATATTTAGAGATTTGGATAGAGCCATGGGTAATAGTTTATCTAATCGTATGTCCGATTCACTCTTTTGGCACTCAATATGTTCTTTGACTCTATTCAAAAACGTTACTATTTGCTTAAGTAAAGCTATATGCATCTGTCTGTTGGCTTCAGTCTGAAAATTATTACACTTAGATTGACATTTATTAAAACAAAAAATTATATTATTGAACATATAATTCGCAAAGAGGCATACATTCGCAAATAAATTCGCAAAGCATCAAATAGAAATAAAATATATATTGGTACACCAAATGCTATATATAAATAGTAATACATATTTTAATACCTGAGCTAGCTGCCACCTTAAGGTCTCCACTTCCATATTTAATGCGTTCACCTCCGTGTGTCTGATGTCTGCGTTATTGACGACCTTGTCCGGAGATTTCACGATTTCCACAGCTTTTTCTATATGATTATCACTCTTCGAAAGTTGAGAACGTGGCTCAATTCTTTCTGGAACCTAAAATGTACCAATCACTTTAAAATAGTCAAAAGCTGTGTAAAATTTTTCGAGTTACATACATTTCTATAATCTTTAAGCAGCATTAAACTTTTATATCAAAATGGAATACTATTTTATTTTGAGGCCAGTCGTGGCGCAGCGGCACGAGGTGTGACTGTAAAACGGTTGTGGGTTCTATCCCCACTCGAGGAGATGAAATATTTACTTAAATTTATATTTCCATTTCTTCGCTCTTTTTTGTTGTTGAGTTCTGACACTCAACACGCAATGCCTCCAGAATTCGGCAGAAAGTGGGGAACGGAGTGTCTTAATACTAGGTTCCCTCTGCCTACCATGCTGTGTGCGGGATACAGCGTGAAGCTGATTTTTTTTTAAATACTATTTTAATATTTTTTAACGCATTTAAAGTTTTCCCAAGAGGCGCTAGACTTAGAATTTAAACCCTGTTGATGAACGCCTCTTGGACCAAGAGTTTCCAAGAGATGTGGATTCAAATTCTGCCACGTTCAAAATAGAGAAAAACGTTCTCTAAAGAGAAATATTACAATATAATATATGTCATGAAATCCTATACATATATTTTTATGTAATTTATTGCCTTAATAGTATTATACTGGTAGCGCCTTACTAATTATCAATGCAATTTTCTTTGTACGTCTTGTGATACACCCACAGGTTAATATAATAGAATGTCAAATAAAAAAAAAAGATCAAATAACGGAATCCCTCGTTAGACTCTCTTTGTATGAGAAGTAGCAAAAACTTGGGAGAATAGACACTAAGGCGGTACCAAAGAATCACACGCCGTTGAATAGTGCCTATAGTATAGGTAATCTAGTCTATGAACACTCAAGTAATAACGAAAAAAAACTGACAACTCATTCCATGCCCGTTAAATAACAGTTGTATGTAAATAATTGACCGTAATCTTAATTTAAGTGATATTAAATATTAGCAAAAAAACTACAATTTAGTTAAATAAAAAAAGAACTTTTGAAATGGTCTTAATTGTAAATATAAAATACATATACGTATACAAATTTGATACTGCATTTGTTTAATGTTAGAGCACAAGACATGTAATCCATTTTTTTATCTTCTCGCTCTATTCCACATGTAGCAGGGTAGGCAGAGGAAGCTTAGTGTTAAGACACTCCGCTTTCTGGAGGCTTGGCTTGTTGAGTGGCGGAACTCAACGCAGCGCTTTTGCCTTAAAACCAGAGCGAAGAAATAAAAATACTTAATATTTAATTTCCTCGAGTGGAAATCGAAGCCACAACTTGTGGCGTTTACCATCACACGCTTGTGCCACGCTGTGCTAGAAATCCAAATTTCTATCTTAAATATGTAAGTAGTATCTAATTACATAATTATAAGATAAAAGAAAAGTAAACATTTGGCAATAAAATCACGTAACTTAATGTTAATTATCTCGCATTTTACATTCCAGTCAGTAATAATAAGATTTAATACTTGTATCGACCTATTACAAAATTATATATTCATAAAGAAGGCTGTAACTCAAAAGCATTGAGTAAGTATGCTTGAAAAGTACGAAGACCTTAAAAGATGTAGGTACGTACATCCGACGTAACCTCTGGACCATGATCAATTATTCAATGAAATTATTACTCTTCATACTGTAGTCGAGTAAAAAGTTAAGGCTTCGTTTTTTTTTATTTTGTGCTTTATAATTTTATAAGTATAAGACATATTAGATACACAAAACCTTGGCGATTTTGATATTTGAATATAATATAGAAATAAAATGAAATCTGATTAGTTCCGACTATTATTTTAAGAATTTAAAAAATCTTGTCTATAAATATGAAAAATGTAGTAAATTCTTCTAGTTTTTGATTAATATTTAATATCTCATCGATTCCCATTAAGACGCTTGAAGTATGCTTTTGATACTAGCTCAATCTCAAAGCATACGAATTTAGGAGACGCAAAACAATAGCAACAACTAATATTAAAAAAAAAGTAGAACAAGAACAAAATTAAAGTAGCACAGCAACATCCGCACCAAAAGTGGACAACAATCAGCCACTGTGCCATTGAAATTGTATACAAAATTACTGCATTGAAACGATGCTGGAATTAAAAAAAAAACCGGTTAAGTGCGAGTCGGATTCGCTCACCGAGGCTTCCGTATTAATTTCAGGCTGGTAGGCCAACGACAAGTAAACTATAGACCTTATAAAAGTTAACTTAAGTTTGCGGTCATATGTACTCATTTTGTATAAAATGAACTACAAATATAACTTTGTAGTGTTTTTTTTCTGAGTTCTCGGGAAGTAGATTAGGTAGATAGATAACTCTGTAGGTTTTGATTCCTATGTGAATTTTGAAAACTTGAGTAAATTTGCGACATAAACTCCTGTATCTTTTGATTGCGTTGGTTCAGAAGTTTCATTTTTTCACCGCTCCAAGGGATAGTAGACCTTAGTCTATTAATTTCAGCTAGATACCATCACGCGTTCCTGAAAAAAGAGGATCTTGACTGACGGACGGACAACAAAGTGATCCTATAAGGGTTCCATTTTTTCCTTTTGAGTTACGGAACCCTAAAAATATTACATACCTACACTATACAAAGCCTAAAAATATCTCTTAAGGCATACAATTACTCAAGAAGGTCAAGAAAATATCCAAAAACGTTATTTTCTATTATACGCAGTGACCTAGTTAACTACTTTTATGTATATCTATTACATAGTATTCGATTACGGGTGCTACGTTACCTATCTCAGATATCAGAACCATCAGCACGGAACCTGCCACACAACACAAGGCTAGTAGGCTAAGCTTCGATTACAACATTCAATAGAAATGTAAGGAGTAATTTCACCGAGGTTATACAAAGCAAATACATTATTATATAGTAGTAGGCAGTCGTTGCGCAGGGGCACAAACTTGTGACCGTAAGCGCAGCAAGTTGTGAGTTCGATTCCTACTCGGGGAAATGAATTATCATTTATTTATATTTTCATTGCTTCGCTCTGGTGTCAAGGTAAAAAGCGCAGCGTTGACTTCTGCCATTCAACACACAATGCCTCCATATTCGGCGGAAGGTGTGGAACGGAATGACTTATCCTTACACTAGGTTCCCTGTGCCTACCGTGCTATGTGCGGGATACAGCAGAAAGTATATATATACTAAGTAAATGGATGATTTTGTCGTTTGTATGTGGAGGGGAAGTATTCGAATCGGTCGCTTAACATGAGGCAAGCCCGTGACGCGGCGACGCGTGACGCGCGCATCCGCTGCGCTCCCCCGGTGAGCTATCGCGGCGGCGCCTCGCTCGTGCCTCGCAGCCCGCACACCGGCACCCGACAAGTGCACCGCCGCCGACGACTCACGCAAACCATGTCTCGAAATCGAATGTATAATTATTTACTAATATATACTTTTTTTAAACAACGCTATATGTTTTTATTGAAGAAGAAATGAATGGATACGAGGACATATTAAAATCTTAATTTCTAGCTATAAGCATATAGCAACTTTGAAGTAATTTCACTATATATTTTTTTTAATCAAGTCTTTGTTAAAAGTCGTTATGGTAGGGTATACGTAACGACACCTTTTTCTCAGTCCTAAATATGCATTTATGTTGTGTATTTCTTTGTATGTTCTATTAACCATTATTAGGATTACATACCTAAAAAGGAAAAAACAGAATCTTTATACGATCACTTCATTGGCGATCTGTTCGTCTGCCAAAGCCATTTATCACGAGATCGCGTGGAGGTACCAAGCTGGAATTAGTATCAAATATCTCATGTCTTCGGTCCCTTAGAGCATAGAAAAAATTAAGCTTCTAAACCAACGCAATAAAAAGATACGAGCGTTTATGCATCATTTTTGATGCAGGCATGCAAAACCATGAAATATGCCACGTATTCAAAATCTATAGGGTACTTTCCGTGGACTTACAGTTATAAGATTTAGTACGAAGAAATGAGAATTTTCAATGTAAATAAAAAAAAATATCCAACAAATGGAATGACAGATATTTCATTAAAAAAAAACAATTGACCTATTATCCTGAAATCCTGATACGGAGCCCTCAGTCGGCGAATCGGGCTCGCACTGGATCGATTTTTTTTCAAACTATCGGTTTACTTTATAACTTCGATTGGATTAATATTAATTTTGTTATATTTTACAAACGGCAAAGGTCGACCAGTCATACAAAATAAAATCAGAATTCATTGTGTCCAAAATACAAATATTTGTTACCATAATCAAAATTTATATAATACGTTGATTAGGTAAATTTTCCATAGAATTAGAAATTCAAATATCGTGTGTTATGTCCTTATAAGAATATTAGAGATTTGCTTAACTGCTGTTTTAAGTGTTTCAATGTTATATAAAGCTGAATAAATATTCATAAATTTAATATAACATTAATAATACGACCATTGAATTTATATTCATCGTTAGAAACATTCATTTATATCTTCAATTAAAAATGCGATATATAGAGTAAGGCAATAAGATATTATTTAGTATTTAGTAAAAAATGAGTAAGTAAAATTTTTTTACATACTGTAATACCCACGATTATAGATATTATTTAGGGTAGGCAGAGGGAACCCAATGTTAAGACACTCCACTGCACTGCCGAATTCAGGAGGCATTGCGAGTTGAGTGCCAGAATTCAACGCCGTGTTTTGCCTCGATACCAGAGCAAAGAAATGAAAATATAAATTTAAATAAATATTTCATTTCCTCGAATGGGGATCGAGCCCACAACCAGTCGGTTTTACAGTCACATTTTGTGCCTCTGCGCCACGACTGGCCTCAATAAAAATATTGTTAATAATAAAAATTGATATTTATTTATCTTTATATAATAAATTATATTACATAATAATAATTATTATATTATTATATGATTTGTCCATTTCTGAGGTCTCACACATTATTTACCCAGCAGTATGACAACCCTATCATAAAACGTCCACAGTTCGAATTCAAAATGGTTTTAAGTAATAATGAAAGGAAAGAACGTGTTCTCACGCATTCACCTCCATACAAATAGTTGCCGTATCATTACTTCAAAGTTTACATTCAGCATTTTCTAATGCGATGTGTTTATTTACAAAACGATTTGATGCAGACTGTTGAATGTTCGTTCGTGTATAGTTACGTAACAAAGGAATATATGTAGCTGTACACGCAGCGACTGCGGCGACGTGATGGAGGGTTCGAAAAATACGTTTATATTATAGTATTCGGTTTATTGTTATAAATTATTATTTTATTATTATTATGAAGTAGTCAAAATAAAAGAACATAAAAAATATTAAGCCAAAATTTTTCTAGCTAAAACATACTTACTATATTTACATATAGTTTGTACCTTGTTCTGTATAATTGATATTTATAATTATTAAAAGTTAAAGTAGAGATACATCCTAACGTTGTTTATATTTTTTGTCTCTATATAGAGGATATTATTGGTTACTGATGACCAGCTCGCGGCTTGGCCCGCTTGAATTATACGATTTTTTATTTTATATCATTTATTATATCATCGGGATATATTGCCGTTATATATGTTGGGCCACAGCCTCCTTTTTCAGTAAAAGTACTATAAAAATCGGGTTTCCTTTTCCAGATATTACCCCGGACCAACAAAAAGACAAACAGTCAGATAAACATTTCAAAACCGTTGTTTGTGTTTTAGTATTGTGTAAATGTAATTATATAGACTGACAATTCAATTTTATTTTTATGTATATATAGAGTACCTACCTACCGATGTATAGATAAGACGTTCTAAATTAAATCAGCTTCACGCTGTATCCCGCGCACAGCAGGGTAGGCAGAGGGAACCTAGTGTTAAGACACTCCGTTCCCCACTTTCTGCCGAATACGACGTTCTTTAATTCTAAAATTGACTCAACATTTAAATAAACAAAATAAAAAATAATACAATAGTAACTTGGACAGTGTCCCTTATGCGTAAGTCGTCACGTCCCGAGTTCGTGTCGGTTGTGCTTTATCTACTTATATTAGATCCGGCGCCCGATTCTTATTTATGGCGCGTCGCGGTGTGACGGAACCAACAGACTACCATGTTTCTTTTACGAATTTAAGATTATTAGTTATTATGATGCAATATCGTGATATCGATCAGTCGTAGATGTATACGCAACGATTGTGGGCTGTATTTCTCGTTCTGGTAGCAAGACAAAGCGCGGCGTTGAGTTCCGCTGCTGCACACACGCAATGTCTCGAAAATATGTGACAGTGGGGGACAGTGTATTGACAGAAGGTTTCCTCTGCCGCGCGCGAAATTTAAAAGAAATATCAACTTCACGATGGGTAATACGTATATTTTTTGTCACCACTAGTAGTTACGAAAACGATATTATACTTAATGGTTTAAAAAGTATGGGTCTATGGTGGGTCATTAGAGTGTAGGTAAATATGCAAGATTTGTATCTATTCCATACGCTAATTATTATTAGAATCAATCCAATATGCACCGATGTAGAGGTGTATGTAAACTTAGAAAATATAATACATAGATATTTTTTTTTCAAAATGGAGCACATTATCTAACGTTGCATTAGAAAACTATATCGAATTTAGATAATAAGAAATCTATAAAATAAATTGCATATATATACATTTTTTATCTTCACGCATTCCCCGCATTTAACAGAGTAAGAAAAATATTATTTCTATACACATATATAAGATCAAGGTAATAAATAATCATTTATTTAAATGCCGTCTTTTCATTTCAAAAAGTCACCTTATACATTTTTCGTCACAGCAAAATGGAAAGTCGTATAAAAAAAATCAAGAAAAATAGTATATGTTTTTTGCCATCCGGTATTCTTTGAAATGAAAGACCGTGGGTTCAATGAAGCGTTTCATGTCAAATTACAGCTATTTTAACTTTAATTCATTTAATAAAAGAATGTGTATAATTTTTCGAAAGTACACCTTAATTTATTGTTATAATAATTATATTATTTCCTCAGCAGTTTAGTTAAAAGTTAATTTATATTAGGTGAAGGTATTAAGACATTTCAATATGAAAGTTTATATTTTAGCACTAGTAATTTTGTGGGTTTTTTTTTAATATTCACACCTTATTCCTAGCAGGGTAGGTAGAGACAATGGAGCGACAAACGCTACGTTAATTTTGTTGATTAAAAAAAAACTAAACTAAACTTTTGTTGATTGTTATCTGTTATATAAATAACATTAAAAAACTGAATTTAAACTTTATTTTAAAATTAATTAATTAAAGTAAAAAACATTTATTAAAAAAAATGAGGGCCCAGAGTGTAACTGTAAAATCCAATGGTTGTGGATTCGATCCCTACGCGACATGAAATATTTATTTAAATTTACATTTCCATTTCTTCGCTCTGTTCGAAGCTAAGTGCGGTGTTAAATTCCGCCACTTAACACGCAATGCTTCTAGAATTCGGCGGAAAGTGCGGACGGAGTGTCTTAACACTATGTACCCTCTGCCTATACGCGTGATATGATACAGCGCGAAGCTGATTTAAATATGTTATATAAAATATTCATATTCTAATGTCTAGACAGATATTGATTCGGATTCTAAATTATGCAATAGGCGATAAATTTAAGAATTGGATTATACTTTGTATTCATAAGATCGAAGACGCGGGCGACTATCTTACATTAAATTTATTATTTTTATTGTTCTTTTTCACCCAACTGCGTGACGTAAATGAGGATAATGTGTTTGTTTATCTATCTATATAGACATGTATGTACGTTTTTATGGCTTAATAGGTACATACCAAACGGACCGAACGTCTTTACCCCATAATAGTCTTTGGCACCCATTTTACTAACTAAAAAGTTGACTAATAAAAAAAACCTATACACGAACATATCTTGTCAAAGCTAGAGCCCATGCAAATGTTCCCAACATAAGCACCCTACTTCCTAGATTACTTACTGGGAAGTCTCAATTTGTAAAAAAATGTGTAAATATCTTTTTATTATTTTTATTTACAGTGTTTTTGCCTGGTTTCAAAGTAATAGCGGTTAAAACAGAAACCATTTTATTATTCCTCATGCAGATGGCAGCAACTTGGTTACCACGGTCGGGTGCGTTTACCATTTATGTACTTAAATTGCTGGGATCCGGATTACGTGAGTCATATATATTTTGAATTAATATATAATATTATATTTACTTTTATACTTTCAATAAAACCTTATTAATTGAAAATTTTCTCTGTCATCTTCATAACCAACACGAAAAATACTGTTAATTATAAATGCATACCTACAGTCACAATTTAAATATTTAAAAAAAGGTGAAAAAAAGAATTATTTTCAAATACATGAAAATCAAAGAAATCATAATTTAATATTACAGTTAACAAAACCTCAAGCAAAACATTGTAAATTAAAATTATTTCAATAATTATATCAACGGTGTTTTCCTATCACAAGCTATCCTCGCATGGCGATCGGTTGAATATAGAAATGTTCTGAATATGGCAACATTCACTTTCGCATTATTCAATATGTTTCTCATATCTAAACAGGCTTATCGTAGTTTACGTAGTATTTTATCGATTTATATAACTAAATATTTACTTTGTTTAAATAAAACATTGCAAATTTATACTAATCGAGTCAATATTTAAAAATATACAGATTTTATCTCTTATCCTATAATGACATTTTAACATAATTATACATATATTATCTATATTTTTACATGAAGTAAAAAAAATAGATTTATCCATTATTGTTTAATAATAATAAGTTATTGACCAAATTTGTTCAGAAATAAAAAAAAACTACTTGTGTATGTAACCTCTCGCATAGATCGGTAAAATAAATGTAAAAAATATTTTTTTTTTATAATACATTCGTATAAATACATATGTGTAAGATAAGATACAATGTTATTGTATAGAGTATGTGTAACTATTTAGTCAAACTAGCTTAATGTTTTTTTTTCTTATTAAGCAATTTCGCCATTTGACACGATGTTCATTAACCCACTTATAAATATAAAATAAAATAAACATAAAATGTTGAAACGTAACTTTGCATACAATTTAAATACTAATTCGGGCCCATTATTCTAATATTATAAGTATTTAATTATTATGTCAGTTGTTAAAATAAATAAATAAAAAAATAAGGGATATATAAGTATTACAGTTTGCAACCTTAGGCTGAGTTCATAAAAAAATATAGTAAAATATTAAATAAAAAATTGTTACAGTTACAGCTGGTAGAGGCTAGTTTCATAGTAGTCGTGGCGCAGTGGCGCAAGTGTGTGACTGTAACGAGACGGTTGTGGGTACTATCCTCACCTAATTATTATTTATTAATATTTTCCTTTTTCGCTCTGGCACCAAAGCCCGGCGTTGAGCTCCGCCACTCAACACACAATGCCTCAAGAATTTGGCAGAAAATAGGGAACGGTGTGTGTTACCACTAGGTTCCCTCTGCCTATCCTGCTATGTGCGGGATACAGAGACAGTGACGCTGATTAATATCTAGTAATGTCAATAACGCCAATCCACTGATCTTGTTATACAAAAACGCATAAATTCAATATAATATATAGATATATGTATATATGCCTTGCAAGCCGTCTCTTCCCACATAGCAACGGTACCACATTCACCATTGTTTGTACGTACATCAATGACCTAAGGTATATAGTGTGGTACCATTTTATTGACTTCTAACATCAATTCAAATACATTTTTAATATTTTATACAGCGTGGACATCAATAGACGAAAAGAAAAGATGTCAGTACAATTTTTTTTACTCTAATTGTGTTTTATATTATTCTTTATTATCGTACTAGCGGCCCGCCCACGGCTTCGCCCGCTTAAAATACATGATTATTGATTTAAGCAGAATTGATTGACAACTATAATAAAATAAAATAAATAAATAAATCAGCTTCACGCTGTATCTGAGCTGAGTGGAGATCGAACCCACAACCAGTTGGTTTTACAGTCACACTTCTTGCCGCTGCGCCACGACTGGCATTGTTTACTTTATTGTATAAAATATTGTATAATAGTGCTTCAAAAATATATATTTTTATCAACAGTCATATAATCAAGACGTTTCGAATGTCATTCTTTAGCCAGGGTCATACCAGCGCGATTTCTATATAACATTTGCTGGCAAGCTAATTCCTTGAGTTCATTCAAATGACGATAACTTTTTTTTTAATGAACCGATTTTGATGAACCAAACTTTAGAACCTAAATTGAGTTAAAACAAAGCAATTGGTGAAATTTTCAAGTAAATCGGTTCAGTAGTTTCAGAGAAAAATGCGGACAACAATATGTCGACAGACAGACAGACAGACAAGAAATTAAAAAAAAATCTTTTTGCTTTCTATTAGTCTTTTTAAGTGTCCCTCTATCCATT
>JAATLQ010032090.1:0-13013 GCA_013421005.1 Heliconius erato x Heliconius himera | reverse complement strand
AAAACAAAGCAATTGGTGAAATTTTCAAGTAAATCGGTTCAGTAGTTTCAGAGAAAAATGCGGACAACAATATGTCGACAGACAGACAGACAGACAGACAGACAGACAGACAGACAGACAGACAAGAAATTCAAAAAAAATATTTTTGCTTTCTATTAGTCTTTTTAAGTGTCCCTCTATCCATTTCAGTCAAAATTACTAAATGTACAGACAAAATATTTTTACTGTCTTATTATATAAGAGATTATTACTGTTGTAGTTCTAAATCCTACTCGAGAAAAAGTTATATATGACTTAAAATAAGTCTCCAGTGGCCAAGCCAACTACTGAGGATGGCGCTTAATATAGCTACTACGTGTCATTATAAAGGACATTTAAAAATAGAATGAAACTAGAAACTATTGTCTAATATACCCATATATTCTATTTGAATTCAGAATATTAATATATATAAGGTAAGCATATGTAGTAAATTCATTTATGTAGGTAATAATGGCTGCCCAAAACTTCGTTGGCTTCGTACCTTGTGAGCATTTCCATATTAATCGTTGTTAGTGAAATTTGAAAAAAAATCGACATATTGGTAAGTCGAAGAAATCAACTTTTGTTTTACCGAAGCGAGGAATAATAAATAATTTAAATATAATCATTCCTCCACAAAAATGCCTCCCATATTTAACAATTTTTGTTAATGTGACATTTCCTTATTTCTTGTAGTTAGTTTAGTGAGACGTCATCGAGTGTTCCAGATCTTACATTTTTATTTGTCGATAGAAGACAATCATCGTGCTCAATAACTTTTAAAACGATAATATCATTGATTTTTTTAGTTTAATTGGACTACATCAAGTGTGCCAATCCGCGAAATCAATTATAATCTAGATCCTGCCCAGATGCCTAAGTTTCACTTAGGATAGTTTCACCAGTAATCCCAGATGTGTACATGGTGGGATGCAAAAATAAAACTAATATTCAATATTTAAGGGCAGTTTGCCAAAATACAAACAAAAAAGTATTTAAATCGGTTAAGCAGTTTCTGAGATTATCGTGAACAAACGCACAGACAAACAGACCAACTGACTAAGTTTTATTACATTGTTAATTGTAATATCTTCTATGTACAGACACTGATGAGTTAGGATTTTATTGTAAGTATCGATAAGTTATGTTTTTATTTCAAACATTCAATTGAAGATTCTTATGGGAGGTACAAAAATGCAACCTAAAGTTTTAATAACTTTCTCTTAAACAATCTTCATTGCGCTGCAAACATACATAATAGGTATATCAAAACACGAACATATTTCAGTGTGTTAAGTAAATAATTTTGTGGTATAAGCGGGCGAAGCCGCGAGCGGGTCGCTAGTATATACATATAATTTGTAAAATATGAATATAAATGATATTTTAGCGAACTACATATTAATCGTTCAATATTACACAGCACGTTCAAGAATCTGTATAATTACGAGAAGGTATAATGTACTTAAGTTAAAGAAACTTAACAAATAGAAAGTTCAAAGCTTTTGAAATATATTTTTTGGTGTACGTTAACCTCGCTTTATCGCTATATAATTTTAAAAACTATGTAAAAAAATATTGTACAATTTATCACACTTGTTTTTTTATTTAAATAGGCAATAGGGCAAGTTAGTTTTTCATTAAAAGGCAATTTTATTTATCATCATACTTAAATAGGAGTATTACCGTTAACAATAGCGCAACTATAATTACAATAATATGTTGATTGATTTTTTTATTAGAAGCTACTAATGGATTTTAATCACAAACTTATGGTTATAATGGTTAAATCTTGATAAAATTTCTGCCACATCAACCCAAATCAATGGCGTAGTGAGGAGAGGGAGAGGGGAGTCTGGCAGGGGAGTCATCATGCCCCGGGCGCTGATTACAAAGGGGCGCCAAATGATTGGGAAACTATTTAAATATATAAATAGATTTTTTAAACCGACTTTTGTAAGTAAAGGAGGTTATCAATTCGATTGTATCTTTTTTATATTTGTTAGAACTCTTGACTGGGTGAATCGATTTTGATGTTTTTTTTTTTCAATTGAATGCTAGTGCTTCCCGTGTGGTCCCATTTTTTGGTTTATTTCTGACAATGGTATCTGTGAGAAAACCACATAAATCTTAAATTTGCATTAAGTAAGTATGTGCGCGACAAATTGACGAAAAACTCAATATCACGCCAACCGATTCCGATGATTCTTTTTTTATTTGAAAGGATACACTTCAAGGATAGTTGGAAGGTGCAAGTTTGATTAGGCTCTGATTATGGGATCCGATTGAAATTGAACAAGTTGTTTTTTTTTTGGTAAAAAATATAATTATACTGTAATAGTTAAAATGGGTGTCAGAAATGAGATTCCTCATCTCAATGTAAGAAATACATAGGATAAGTGATAACCACTAAGTTGAGAAGCTTCCTTTTGAGGTCTTAAATAAATACGTAAAATAAATTAGATTTTAACAAAAAAAACAGACTTTAAACAATGGATTAAAAAGTGTAAAATAATTTTATTTATATTATATTTTTAAAGTCGGTGTCAAGCTGGCATCTACAATTCGAGTTCAACTTATAGACGTTATCAAAACAAATAAATATAACTTCTTTTTTTTCGACGAGAGATATCAAGATGTCTCTCAACGAGAACAAATGCCCCAAGTCGTTGGGTATGTATTAGGTAGTTTTCATCAAACAATCTTGTTTTAGGTTTATTGAAATATATGCCAAAGATCGAAATCGCCTCGAAAATACAATTTTAGAGAAATTAAATTCCGATGAAATGTCATTAACCAACTGCATTGGTGTCACAATGTTCCGATAATGCTGCCGTGATGGCAGATCACATATCTGGCGTTCAACAAAGAATATTAGAAAAAATCATAAAGCATTATTTGTAAATTGCAATAGCCACTCATTGAATTTAGTACGAGTTACTGCAGCTAAACAAGACCTAATCGTTGTGACATGTTTTGGTATATCTAATTGAAAACTTATATGTCTTTTTCTCACGTTCAACGTTACAGTGATAATTATTAAAAAATGGCCTCTCCTTCTGCCTACCCTGCTATATGCAGAATCTACATACCTACCTACTTGTATATAATATAGAAGTCACCTAATACCTACTTACACTTCGGTTGCTTAAAACTTAAAAACCTTGCCATGACTGTTTTATTAACAGACCGATGTGCTTATCTCTATATATAATAAAAGGATAGAAAAGTCAATTCTGTACATGAAAGATATAAAAAAAATAAAAATTAGGTCGGTTTATATGTCGATTATAGAACCAAAAAAACCACTCAACAGAATTCTTGTCTGTCTGTCTGTCTGTCTGCCTGTTTGTTTGTTCGTCAATCACGCAAAAACTACTGGACAGAAATTGATGAATTTTTGCATGGTATTAGCCTAGGGTCTCAAGGTACATTTTTTTTGGGTTTCATTCCGAATTTCATTATAGTTTTATTTAAAAAAAATAAAAACTGAAAAATGTAAATGACTTAAAATACCGATAACTACTGTATAAAATTAATTTATTTTTAGCATGGTAATAGTTCAAAACCTAATGCAACTTATAGAATAGTTTTTATCATTATATTGTACTCTACAAAGAAATTTTACCAGAAAAAGTTACATAATTATATTTTTTTATAAAAAAAATCGACTTCTTCAATTTCAATCGGATTTCATGCTCTGAACTTAACCAAACTTTCACCAAACTACCCTTTATGTGTACCCTTTCTAATAAAAAAAGAATCATTAAAATCGGTTGAGTTGATATTGAGATATTAGTCCATTTGTCGCGCACATACATAATATAAATTTGAGATTTATATGATTTTTTCATAGATACCATGCCGGAAATGAACTAAATTAAAATAGGACTACATGGGACGCACTAGCTTCCAAATAAAAAAAGAATCATCAAAATTGGTTCACACAGTCAAAAGTTCTGAGGTAACAAGGATAAAAAATACAGTCGAGTTGATGACCTCCTCTTTTAAGAAGTCGGTTAATACAAATTTGACATAATTAAATTACGATTATTGTATTTAACCACAATTTAAAAGAAGAAAGTAAATTGAGGCCGTTCGTGGCACAGGGGCACAAAGCATAAACTGGTTGTGGGTTCTATTCCCACTTGAGGAAATTAAATATTTATTATATTTATATTTCCATTTCATCGCTCTGGTGTCGAGGCAAAGTGCGGCGTTGAGTTTCACTACTCAGCACGCAATGCCTACAGAATTCCGCGGAAAGTAGGAAACAGGAAGTAGTGTCTTAACAGTAGGTTCCCTCTGCCTACCCTGCTGTGTGCGGGATACAGTGTGAAGCTGATTAAAATAAAACTAATACTCAATATTTAAGGGCAGTTTGCCAAAATACAAACAAAAAAAGTATTTAAATCGGTTAAGCAGTTTCTGAGATTATCGTGAAGAAAGGCACAGACAAACAGACCAACTGACCAAGTTTTATTACATTGTTAATTGTAATATCTTCTATGTATAGACACCGATGAGTTAGGATTTTATCGTAAGTATCGATAAGTTATGTTTTTATTTCAAACATTCAATTGAAGATTCTTATAGGAGATACAAAAATGCGACCTAAAGTTTTAATAACTTTCTCATAAAAAATCTTCATTGCGCTGCAAACATACATAATAGGTATAACAAAACACGAAGATATTTCAGTGTGTTAAGTAAATAATTCTGTGGTATAAGCGGGCGAAGCCGCGAGCGGGTCGCTAGTATGAAATATTTGTTGAGTGCGGCCGTATAAAACGTCCAACTTTTCTTTAAAATCCTGCGTTTCAAATCAGGCGTTCTATAACTTCAATTTCATTTTAAATCAGAATGTTCACAAATAATGACGAACCATTTTTTCCGAAGGCTTAATATTTATATCTCTATCGCTTATCTTAGCTGCTACACAAAACCTTTCTTTTTTTTTTTAAAACAAAAAAACTGATTGTATTGACCAAATTGTACTATAGATGGGCTGGTAGGGTTTACTATCTTGCGTTTCAGCAAGATAGAAGTAGCAAGAAGAATATCTATCACTTCACATGGGAATTCTTTGAAAATAATTTTATCTCTTGTTCATACATTAGTTACAGCATATAGGTTCCCTTCCCTCCCTTTTAAAATACCATGATAAATAACACAACATGATTCACTTTACCACCGTAATATGACTTGTAGTGTAAGTTTCCAAACACGATAAAGTTTATCATACTGAGTAAGTAAAAACATTGAATAAAACAGTTTTTATTAAAAATAAAGTTCTAAAAATTCTTCAGTTCTCCTGGGCACAAGGACAAGGTCCCGCCTCTCTCACTACGAGATCGCCGCTGAGCGCCACGACTTCTATTTCGACGGCCGCGCCGAGAGGCAGCTTGGCGACTTGATATGTGGCGCGAGCTGGGTAGTTGCTCGGGAAATCTAGAAGAAGTAGTGTTGATTTATTAAATTATTAAATACTTTGTTGTAATTGACCCATGGCCGTTGAAAAAGGGGAGCCGTTAGTCCGTTACTATTTACTAATTAAGTCAAAGAGAAATTACAAGCACATTAGCGATATGTAGATGTAATTATAGATGTGTTTTTGCTTAATGAACAACACGAATGCAAAAGGCTAAAATAACATGATTGACATTTCTCGTATTGATTTTCTAATGGACGGCAAGAATGTGTTTAGGTTCATGTGTCAGTATGTAAGTATAGCTGTAAAACTAAATAGTAGAAAAAATGTAAGAGAAGTTTGATATTTTTTTTAAAAAATATTTTCTTTTTTTTCTATTTTACTTATTTTTATCAACAATTGCTAAGAAAAGATTTGTTTAAATTTTATACTCCCATGTAAAGAATTTGCGTGGTGAGTTTTCATTTCAAACCTTTAGTCCAGGGCATGGAAATATCTTAATATAAGCTTAGGAACAGGGCTATTCTAATTGTGCTACTATAGATAAAGTAGTTACGTATACATAAGATGCTCTCAGAAAATAATAACTTATAGAAAATAAAAAGAAGCATGATTAACTTATATTGGAGAAACATAAAATAGAAAGTGTAATCAATGCTTACATTTGGCATAAACTTGATTTACAGCTTGAAAATCGTCCATATTCGCTAGTAAAATTGTAGTTTTTACTACACCATCGAGAGAAGATCCCCCAGCTTCCAAAATGTGTTTCAAGTTATCAAGTGCTTGTCGAGTTTGGCTCTCGGCACCGCCAGCCACCATTTGAGCCTGAAGGTCTAGACCCAATACACCAGACACGTATAGAGTCTTGTCTGCTAAAATAGCCTGACTAAAATAATAAAAATTAATGTACTTAAACTTATAATAAGGTATACACTTCGTTGATTATTATTAATAATAGGTAGATACGTATTTACTCTTTAAAAAAATCAGCTTCACGCTGTATCCCGCACACAGCAGGGTAGGCAGAGGGAGTGTTATGACACTCTGTTCCCCACTTTCCGCCGATTTCTAGAGGCATTGCATATTGATTGGCGGAACTCAAGGCCTCGCTTTGTCTCGACACCAGAGCAAAGAAATGAAATTGTAAATAAAACTTTCACTTCCTCGAGTGGGGATTGAACCCTCAACCAGTCGATTTCACAGTCACACTTTGTGCCTCTGCGCCACGACTGGCCTCGTTTGTAACTTATTTCCTTAATCCTTAATTCCCTATATAAACCGGTTTATGAGTATTTAATTTATTTACCTTTCACCAAATGTTTCATTTCATATCGTATGAGTATACACAATTACAATGTAAGCGTATTACAATAAAAAAATTACCATTTTCACAGAATCGCACCCACAGCCTATGCATATTCATAATTCAATTAATAAAAAAGCTTCAAGCCGATAGCTAAATATTACCTTCTCTAAATTCAATGCCAAAGCAATGAAAGTTACAATAAAAATTATGAAATATATGTTAGAGATTATGAAATAAACCTCATGCGTAATGAAGTAATTTTTATATAAAAAAAAATAAGTTCCAAGTATTAATTAATTAGATATGTATGAAGATTGCAACTTACCTATATGGCCCAACTGGTTTATAAACATGTGGAGATGATACAATTGTCTTCACAACTTTTTGTTCACTCATTTTAGATGCAGCATTTAGATTCGACATTTTAGCTTTACGCAAGAAGTCTGATTGAGACTTTAGTGTTGTTTCTAAATTAAAAAAAAAATGTGTTGAGTAACAATAGGTCAATAGATTACACTGGCGCACTTGCGAATGATAGCAGTATAAAGTTGATTAACATTTATAGGTATATAGATAAGAGCAGTAACGTTGTTTTAATAATTATTATTTATTGAAAAAAATGGAATTTGTGACAAATGAAACAAAAAATATTTTATGTCATATTTCTATGTGTTTATTTTTAGTCTACGTTCACTATTAGATACTGGTTATATCTATGTACATTATATAATCTACTTACTTATAAAATATCGCAGCATTATTATTTAGAGACACAGAACGGCCTTTCAACCTTTCAACTTCATAAATATATTTATTAGTACTTAGGTGCGTTACGAAAATCAACTTTAATAAAATGCTCACAAAAAAATTTCGTCGTTTCTATAAATCATTTCTAAGTGTATCGATAAAAATATTAAATGCACTTTTTATTACATTCGCCTATGAGACTCAACAGTCGGGCGATATTTGCCAATTTTGTTGAAGAAAAATCACAAATTCTCAAATATTTGCAGAGCCAATAAAAATGTTGTGTCGTGTGATCCCGGCCTAGAATAGGATCATCCTGGTACTGGTGGCGTCGTAAGAGGCGACTAAAGTACGTGTGGTAGAGTCACGTCGCCAGCAATGGCAACACGCATGGGCAGACTCGACCGGATCATTACCACCCCCGGCATTTAAAACCAGCGTTAAGTAGTGGCTTTATGCCACTGCGTTTCGCATCAGGTAATGCCGGGCTCCGGCGCTTGCTTTGTCTTTTCCATAAAAAAAAAATAAATCGGCTAACATACATGAGGGTGAAATGGATAGGTCCTCTACCCACAGACAGCCGCTGCTCCGTCGATCGCGTTACACCTGTATAGTAAGTATTGAAGCGTATCATATTTTTAAGATTTTTTGTACGTAAAAAAGTAAATAGTACCGATCGGAAAACAAACGTACCTACTTGAGCCAACTATATATATCAAATAAAAATTAAGACTGTTACGGTGACACAGTAGAACACGTAACTGTACCATCTTACAATGCTTGTGGATTCAATATGAAATTGGGCAAATATTATTTAAATTATATTTATTTATCTATTCTGGTAAAATAAAGTACGATGATTGAGTTTTGATACTCAACCAAAAAGCAAAAAATAAATAAAAAATCAATTAAAATCATCTCAAACGATGTTTTTGATGTCTGCTTAATTTGTAAATGTTTCTCGATGTATTGAATATTTTAGTATTAATGTCATGTCCTTCATCTTTTGGATGTGTAATGTAATTTGATGAAAATTCTTAAGAAATATACGTAAAAATATTGATGTGATAAGATTTATATTTTAAAAAATATTGATATGTCGAACAGAGACAAACATTTTATTGCCGAGTATTTAAGTATCGAGTCGAGTGGACATCGATTTTCATAAATGTCAGTGAATAATTTTCTCAAAATAGTACTGTGACTTAAATAATTAAGACTTTTAATTTCTATTAAGGTATATGTTACTATTTTACTCCATAAAGTATATTACGACTATATTTTGTAGTATATTACGACTGTATTTTCTATTATAGTCAAATAAAACTGGACTTTTAAGACATGTAAACATACGAGCATAACCTAAAATTCTCAATAAATGTTAAATACTTTCTTACAGTGACAATGCAGCGTATTATTTCTATGGCAAAAACAGTTATGGGGATGCAAATTCCGAGAAGAAATTTTGATATTTTAACGGCGAATTTTAGCATATTTCAAAAAAGTACAGAAAGAATTTTACCAACTTTTCTTCCAACCATTAATCCAGTATGTGGTTTTAAAGTAAAAGGGCGCGTTAGAAGACGTTGTAAATCTTGCTACTTTGTTTGTAGACAAGAGAGGGTGTATGTTATATGTCCAGAACACCCTCGTCATAAGCAAATGGCTATGAAAGCAAAACCTCTAAATACATACATATTAACTCATGCTAGTCAGAGTAAAGCAAGGCCATGGTAATTATATTTATTTAATAGTTCACGTAGTAATATATAATATTTATAAGCAAATAGAAATAAAATAAATTAAATGAAATTGTCTTTTAATGTACAAATATTTATTAGAGTTGTCTAAAATCATCCTTTGATTAAATTCTTCTTAAATACTAATACTACAAAAAGCAACTTAGTGCTAGTAACCTTAGAATGTTGCACAGTGCCTTGTAATACCAAAGCAGAGAAATTGTAATAATTTATTCCTCTGAGTAGTGAATTGAAACAACCATTGCATTTACAATCTGACATCCCACTATGGCCTCAATATCATTAACTTACTAAGTTTTTGTACATTTGTTTTCTTTTCTGTTTTTTCTTTTGTGTATTTTTATGCAAGTGGTGTACAAATAAAGAAATAAATAATAAGTGTATAATTAATAAATTAGATTTTTAGTTGATGCTGGATTTTTAATTTCAATTTTTTATGTGTGATGTTTTAGCAATTTAAAAATAATGCAAGAGATAATTTAAATTTGTAGATTTAAATTTGTTTTTTAAAAAAATGGTATTTAGTCAATATTGACCAAATATTTATTTACTAAAGTGAATATGTGATAATGTAAATGAAACAGTATCTATTCAGAGGCATCAACTTGTAGTGGAGTTTAATTAAACAATAAAAAATGTTAGTTTTATTTTATTATAAAATTTTGAACACCATTAACAAACATTGTGTAATCAACAATTAACTAATAAAGTCATAATACTTACTATAGTATATATCTAAAGTTTTTATGGACTTAATGGCAAATTCAGTCTTGAAACTAAGCTTGGACAAATTCAATATAATAGACATTTAAACTACATCTAGGTAGTTATTTATATATTTTATTTTATTTACCATATATAAATACATTTAAGTATTTACCACACTCATATAAAACATTTTGGCAACACAATTCTAACGCAAGTTAACCATTTTAAAAAAATTTTTCATAGTATTATTTAACGTGGGGGTAACAATAAAAACCAGACAAGTGCGGGTCTGGTTCGCCTACTGAAGGTTCTGTATAAAAAATTAGACGTCTCAACATCCCTTTTTTCCTTAATAGCTATGGAACCCCAAAAATGAGAAAGAAAAAAGAAAAATTATAAATTTAGAACTTTTGAGTAAAGTTTAAAACTATTTATTTACAATATTTTAATATTAATATATATTTCATTATGTTTAAGTCCCTTGAATGTTGACATGTAACAGTAATTGTAATCAAATATGAGTTTCATCTTCATTGGAACTTGTAATGTGATCTTCTGATTGCACATGCATTTGCCTAAAATCAAATGAAATAAATTATTTTTTAACATATAATTCTACAATCATGTTTATGGCCCACCTCCACCGGCTAAGAGAAATTGGAAAATATATAAAATTTGAAGGTCTAGTGCTTTAGCAATTTTTGTATGCTTGTTACAACTTATTTGTTGTCAACACAAATAAGATGCTTATTTGTATCCATCCTGTAGGATGATTTTTACAAATTACAATTATCCTAAGAGATGGTGAAGCAAGAATAATGCTATTTATTATATATTTTTGTACATATTTAAACTGTTATTCAACATATACATTTTATTTTACCTTAAATTGTCTACAATCTCTTCAATGGAGTCAGAGGGTTCAACACCAGTTACAATATCATCACTATCATCTGAATGAACTTCAGTAGCACTTGTATCATCAATTGTACTATTTATGTCAAGTATGTTCACATTATTTGTAATTATATCGCTTGGGGTATCAGAGAGCTCTCTTGGTTCTGGATCTAAATTTTTTATTCCAGCAATACCTTAAAAAAAATATATTAATTTTGTGATTTATTTTAGCAATTATTAAAGTTTATATATAATTGATAATTAGATACTATACCTTTAGCTGGAAGTGTTGGCACATCTCGTTTAATATGACGCCGTCTTCTAGGATCACTACGTCGAAACTGAATCATATTTTGAAAATCTACACAATAAATAGTTCCTGCTAGTAAAAGTAAGCATTCTTTTTCTTCTGTACTATAAGCAGTTTCCAAATCAATATTGCTTCTCTCATCATATTTCCACCAACCTTAAAATATTTATTTTAATAGAATTTTGACGAAAGAAACTTTTTACAATTTGTTATGTCCTTACCATTCCGTCCTTCATAGTACCACTGATATTTTGCTGTACCATTTTCCGAACAAGCTTCATCTAAAGATGTTTCTTGTATTAAAACTGGATGATCAAAGTAGTCTGAAGGTATTTGCATGCGACACATTGCACATTTTTTACTCTGAATTGCAATACCCTAGAGGAAAAATGTTTTTAGTAAAAGGTACTATAAAGCAAAAATGCATGCTACTTATTAGAAACCCACCTTTACACACAAAAAACAAAATATATGACCACATGGTAATTGTGCTGGGTGATGATACTTTTGTAAACAAATGGCACAATCTTGTTCTAAAATATACAAGTACATAGTAAGATCTTTGATTTTCACAATTATTATACATTTTAAATGAAACTATTGAACCAGATTAATCGCGTTACCCGTGACCACGGACTAATACGCGATTAATCTGGTTAAATAGTTTCATTTTAAATATACAAATGCACTTAATAAGATTGTAATATTTAAATATTAAAGAGTAACAAAATATTTATAAGGGAGTTTGATATTATACAAATAATTCTCTTTTCATTAGGAAATTAAGAAACTCCTCACCTTTATTACTCTTATCCATTATATAGTGTTAATATTCTACTTTCTAACTAGGCTAAGTTTTCGACGTCGTGGCCTATATTTATGAAACTATTTATCAGTAATAATAATTTGATTCAACTCAAATAATAAATAGATGCTATGAATTTGTTGTGAAATATTTGGTAATAGGTATTAATACCTATTTTTAAAATTATTGTTTGTTTGTAAAATTTGCATTATAAATTTGTTCTTTGACAGTTGACACAACACAGATTACATAAACAATAAACATATTGGAAATTGCTATAGCACGACAAGAACATATGAGTGATATAATGACTAGGAGTGTGCACAACAGCTCACTTTTGTGAACGAGAACAAACGATATGTTCAGTTTAAAGAACATGTTCAATTTTACGTTCAGTTCTCTTTATATGTTCAGTATTGCGGGCGTCGTGGCGCAGGGGAGGGGGGGCACAAGCGTGTACAAAATATCACTAGAATACAAAAGTATATTTCGCCGGCTAAAATGTGGCTGTGATAGCTTGAGTGGTAAGTCGGTCGAATCCTTAACTAGAAGACCTTAGTTCGAGTCCGGATGTTATCAGTCTATTTTTTAGTTTTTTTTTTTAATATATAATTTATATCTAAATATAAATTTCAAAAGACAATTTAAAAAGATCGATCGTCTATCATCCGCGTACTATTTATTAAAAGTAAAGAAGGTCAATTAAGGCATTCATAATAATAATATAAAATCTTTATTTCTAGAATAAAACTCCAATTAAAGTTAAATTACAATTAACAATTAATATAGACTACCAATAAAATGGACACACATATACATAGCTGTGGATTCGATCCCCATTCGAGGGAATGAATTGTTATTTATTAATATTTTTATTTTATACGCAATGTCTTAAAAAATTTGGAGTGTCTTAACACTAGGTTCCCTCTGCCTACCCTGCTGTACGTGGGTTAGAGCGTGAAGCTTATTATTATCAACATATACACAGAGGTAATTTAATGTTCCGCAATATTGAAATACTTCCA
>JAATLQ010032089.1:0-13010 GCA_013421005.1 Heliconius erato x Heliconius himera | reverse complement strand
AAAAATTGACAACTTTTTGTATTTGTGTCACAGAAAAAAACTATTAGGTACAAATTTTAATCTGTACTTAATTTGATACAAAATAAAAACTTTAATAAGTTATTCTTTTGGTGTATCTCCATTCTTGAAACTGGTACGAAACTCTCGGGTCATGAGCACGACTTGAACTTGACCGAAAATATTGATTATTTCATAGATTATATAAAAATGCCTAAAAACGTGTTTTCTATGTATATTCTGTATACCAATTATATATTTACTTAAAATATGTGACTAATTTAAAAACTGTACAGGAGCTAATATAAGTTATTTTACAAAGAATATAGTGAATACTTATCCAAATAAATAAATTAATAATTAAGGCTGTTTGTAATATCTCTATTTCTTAAATGAATAATCATCTAATTCAAGCGGGCAAAGCCGCGGGCAGGCCGATAGTAGTTAATAAATTATTTATTACAAATTAAAATATTGTCTACGTTTTTCATCATAATGGCGCGAAAATATTCAAAATGTCCAAAATTACACTATAATATCATATTTGTATTGATATTGTAGTGTTGATAGTAATTAAAAATAGTTATACTACTGGACCTTCATATGCACTGTTTAAACATTTTTTTTAATGATATAATGTAGAATAATATATTCTATAGAGGAATCACACATTCTTTTTTTCTTTAAAAAAAAAATAAAATAAATCAGCTTCACGCTGTATCCCGCAGACAGCAGGGTAGGCAGAGGGAACCTAGTGTTAAGACACTCCGTTCCCCACTTTCTGCCGAATTCTGGAGGCATTGCGTGTTGAGTGGCAGAACTCATCGTCGCGCTTAACCTCGCCACCAGAGCGAAGAAATGGAAATATAAATTTAAGTAAATATTTCATCTCCTCGAGTGGGGATCGAACCCACAACCAGTCGGTTTTACAGTCACACTTCGTGCCGCTGCGCTACGATTGGCCTCTTTTTTCTTTAAAAATACGTAAATATATTTTTTAAAGGTTACTCTGTACTAAGATGGCCGGTCTATTCCCGCATTTACGTCCCTGATATATTGATATAAATAATAGAAATATAAATCATTGGAAAGAAAAGGAGAAACGCAATAATATTGCATTTTTTCATCTTTTCATTCTTGAAACGTATTAATACATTTACATACAATTCATTTGTTTTGAAAATAACATAAAGTTTAATTCATAAAATATATTTGGTACTTCCTTAACATGATTATTTCATCCATTTTTTTTATATACAAAGTGTTGATAAGTTCTCTTGAGAAATACATGGTGGAAGTGTCAGCGCCACTTTAAATTAAACTATAGTTTACTCCATAAAAGCCTAATACTATAATTTGATTGAGTCTGATTTTTAATTACCGACTTCTGTAAAAGGAGGAGTTTATGAATTCTACTGCTTTTTTTATACTTGTTACCTCAGAACTTTTGACTGTGTGAACCGATTTTGATGATCCGTTTTATATTTGAAAGCTAGTGCGTCCCGTATAGCCCTATTTTAATTTAGTTCATTTCTGACAATGGTATTCATGAGACAATCACATAAGTCTCAAATTTGCATTAGGTATGTGCGCGACAAATGGACGAATAACTCAATATAAACTCAACCAATTTTAATAGTTCTTTTTTTATTGAAAAGTGTACACATAAAGGGTAGTTTGGTGAAAGTTGAAAGAAAATGAAGTAGTGGTTTTTTTTTTATGAAAAATATAATTGTTATTTTTTCTACAAAAAATTCTGTTTACTCTATGACGTAAACTATACTCTAAATTGCTTTAGGCCTTGAACTATTACCATGCCAAAATTCATTAACTTCCATTCAGTAGTTATCGGCATTTTAAGTAATTTATTTTTTTTAAAGAAAACTATTATGAAATTCGGGATGAAACCCTAAATAAATGTACTTTGACACCCTAGGCTAATAATATCATGCAAAAATTCATCAATTTCTGTCTAGTAGTTTTTACGTGATTGACGAACAAACAAACATACAGACAGACAAGAATTCTGCTGAGTGGTTTTTTAAGTTCTATAATCGATATATTAACTCACTTATTTTTTTTTTTTATATCTTTCATGTACAGAATTTCAGAATCGACTTTCTGAGTCGACTTTTCTATCTTTTTACTTATATAGAGATTATATATTATATATAGAGATTATAGTTTTGAAGCAAAAGAAATTTATATATCTACACTACAAAATAATTTCAGATTTAGAACAAACTAAAAAGTATAAAATAAACTTACTTAACATAAGGCAGTAATACTTTTAGTTAAAAAAATAATTAAAGATGAAGATTTTCATTTTGAAGTCAGTGTCAAAATAATACTACAACAACCTTACTACAATATCTAATTACTAACCTGTTTGTTTTACTTGGCACCGACTTCAAAATTATAAAATCTTTCTTTAATTATTATTTTTTAACTAAATCAAAGTACATACTATTGCTTTATGTTAAGTAAATTTATTTTATACTTTTTAGTATGTTTGCAGTCGGTTTGTTTTTTGTTAAAAATTAATTTATTTAAATTAAGTGTGTCCAGATTCACACTATTGACAATAATATCTTTGCAAGGCGTGTTATCTATACTTATAATAAATTTGTAACCGATCGGTCTCTCTTAATGAAAAATAAGTATGTCAGAAAAACTATTACTATTATTATTATTATTACGTAGATTGAGCACTTCCACTCTTTCAAGCATATAGAAATAGCATATAAAAATTCCAAAATAAAAATTGTAGCTTTCTATATTAGAGTAAATAGTCGTAACACTAACCATTGACGTCGATGACGGCGATGTGCACGGAGGTGTAGGCGGTGAACTTGCCGTCGGTGGCGGCGACGGAGAGCGAGTAGGCGGGCTCGCGCTCCCGGTCGAGCGCGCGCGCCACGTACAGCTCGCCGGACGCGCGCACCTGGAAGCGCGCACGCGCGTCGCCCGCCGCCACGAAGTAGGCCAGCGGCGCGCCCGCCACGTCCGCGTCGCGCACCTGCAGGCGCGCCACCACCGAGCCCGGCGCCGCGTCCTCGCGCACCTCCGCCGCGTACGCCGCGCGCGTGAAGCGTGGCGCGCAGTCGTTGTAGTCCACCAGCCGCACCACGAGCGAGCCCCGCGCAGAGCGCCGTCGTGCGCCTGAATCCGCCGCCAGCAGCGCCAGCCGGTACTCGGCGCGCGTCTCGCGGTCCAGCGCCGCCGTCGTCGTCACCCAGCCGCTGTGCGCGTCCACGGCGAAGGGCACCTCCTCACCTTCCTCCGCCCCCGCCAGCGAGAACCGCACCTCGCCGTTTGACCCCGAGTCCGGGTCGTCCGCCATCACTGAATCAAATGTTCAGTATACATTATTACAAGATCAACCGATGTGATAATACATATTGTCATAGATTATTTGACGATTTATTAAAAATATTTTTAAAATTATTCTTTGTAAGATTAATATTTTTGACAAACAAGATCAGTTTTGTTTTAAAATTTAAAAAACTAATAATTAAATATTTAAACCGTGGTAATACAGCTATTTTTGCCACGAAGCAAGTAAATAAGATTTTGACATACACAAAGACAGTTTACAATACCGCTGACGAGTCGTGGCCGATTGAAAGTTCACTGTATGTTGATTGAATAATGCGTAAAATTTCAGAAAACAAAACGGCACGACGGCGGCCACGACTTGTTGACTGTACTGTGGAACGATTGTTCTGCGTTTGTTAAGATTCATTTAGATAGGATGGCGTTTAAGAGATATGTAGGTAGTACCTACACACAATATACAAATATGCAGCACTGAAAAACAAATTTGTTTACGAGGAGAGTAGAAATGATTTAGAAATAACAGAGAGTCTTACATTGTAGCACGCTGGAGTGCGGTGGCGTGTTCTCGGCGAGTTGCACAACGTAGGGCTGCGAGTGGAAGACGGGCGCGTGCTCGTTGACGTCCAGCACGTGCAGGCGAGTCACCACCATGGTGGCGGGCGCCGGGCTGCCTGCGCCCTCCGCGATGATGCCGATGACGTGCTCCGCCGCGGTCTCGCGGTCCAGCGGTGCGGCCAGTACTAGGCGGCCGGCGGCGTCCAGCGCGAACAAGTCACGCGCGTGCGCGGCGGGCGCCAGGCGCAGAGCCGGCAGCGCGCCCTCGACCGCGCGCACCTCCGCTACCAGCGTGCCTGGTGCCGCATCCTCGGGAAGAAACAGGTCGGGCGGCGGCGGCGCCAGGCGCGGAGCACGCTCGCCCGCGCCCAGCACGTGCACGGCCACGCCCGCCTCACCCGCCAGCCCGCCGCCGTCGCGCGCGCGCACCCACACCTGCACAGTGCGCGACGCTGCACGCGCACGTGAGTGAGGTAAGTGCATTTACTTAAAAGTAATTTCTCGTTATCATTGTTCATGTTAAAAAAATGTTTTAGTGTTGAATCTCATCCGAACACTTTATCAATTTTTTCTTTAAAGCGAAGGACATTTTCTAGTATTATAATTGACGTATGCAGATTATAGATACAAGTGCAGCTTACAAATGAAAACGTGTTATATATAGACTGCAAAATTCCGTAGTATATTTTGTTCAATATTAATAATGATTTTTTGTTGGATGTCAATTTTGCTAGACTCACCGAAAGTAGAGGCATTGCGTGCAAAGGCGAGCGCACCAGTGAGTGGGTCGACTTCAAAGAGGCCGGCGGCGTCGGAGCGCAGCTCGCCCTCGTAGATGGAGTAGGAGAGGCGCGCGTTGTCGCCGGCGTCGGCATCGGAAGCGGTCAGCGTGAGAAAGGGCGCGTGCGGCGCGCGGTCGGCGCGCACGGCGGCGCGGTACTCGCGCAGCGGGAAGGCTGGCGCGTTGTCGTTGACATCGGCCACGCGCACGCGGACGGCCGTGTGGCGCAGCAGCCCGCCGCCGTCGCTGGCCGTCACCGGCACCTCCCACTCGGCACGCGCCTCGCGGTCCAGCGCCACGCGTGCTGTCAGCGCGCCGCTGTGCGGGTCGATTGCGAACGTCTCGCGCAACTTTGCGGATGGGATTGAGTATGTGATGGTGCCGTATTCTCCCGCATCGTCGTCGTACGCCTTTACCTATAATAACGGATTCCTCACATTATTAACATGAGTACGTTACAAACTTGACACACAATAGTATAATCCAACAAACAGTTTGTGGTGATTATCAAGTCAGGCCCGAGTCAAACTTGCGGATGTATAGTTGCGTGCATAATATTTAACATACGGATTTAGGCGTTACTTTGCATGATACCAACTTTTACCGTGCCTTTCAGTTTAATGGAGGTTAAGGCCTTCAATATAGAAGATTAAAAAGATGTAGTGAAGAACTTTGTATACATACATCAACACAAAATTTATATTCTGTGCGTATACAGAAAAAGACTTTTGGAGAAATTTGGTGTTGTTCTTTGGAATTTTTAGCATTGGTACCACACAAGACCTCTTTGTCTGTGGAAAGGTTTGAAACGGAAACGATTAGATTAGGTTGTTATAGTTGAAGCACTGACCGTGGTGAGTAGTAGCGGCGGCGGCTGGTTCTCAAGCGCGCGCGCCTCGTGCACGACGTGCGGGAAGTGCGGCGGCGCGCGGTTGGCGGGCGCCAGCGACAGCTTGACGCGCGCGAAGGCGACGTGCGCGCCGTCCGACACGGACACGTTGAGGGAGCGCGCGGCCGCCGCGCGCGCGTCCAGCAGCGACAGCACGCCGGAGCGCGCGTGCACGGACAGCGCGCGCTCCCCGCCGCCCGCCAGCGCGTAGCGCAGCGCGCCCGCGTCGCGCGCGTCCGCGTCCCACGCAGCGACGCGCGCCAGCGCCGTGCCGCGCGCCGCCTCCTCCGACACCAGCGCCGCCACCACGCCGCGCTCCAGCACCGGCGCGTTGTCGTTCACGTCCTCCACTGCAGCGATGAGATCGATGCGGTTAGTAGTTAGTAGTTTTTATTATTTAGATTTATTAATTTTATAGTAAATATTTCAATTTGGAATCATAAAACAATATGAGTACCGGCTATAAAGAGGTGTGCAGTAGTGAGGAGCTGCGGGCGTCCCGCGTCGCGCGCCGTCAGCAGCAGGTGGTGCTCGGCGCAGCGCTCGCGGTCCAGCGCCGCCGCTACGCGCACCGCGCCCGACACCGCGTCCACCGCGAACACCGCCTCCTCCTCCACCGTCCCCGCTGGGCCCCACAGCGACAGCGAGTACGACACTTCGCCGTTAGCCCCTGGAGTACAGTAGTACAATCATTTAAGTAGTTATTCTCTCTTTCTCTCATTTGTAGTGTGTATGTATGCGGTCTTTCCGGTATTTACTCGTATACCGGCTATAAAGATATATAAAGATATTGTGAGATTTTGTGTAACAATAAACGGACACACAATAGTTGGTACTAACCGCTGTCGGCGTCGTTGGCGTGGACCTGCAGCACGACGTCCCCGACGACGGCGGCCTCGGACACGTTGGCGCGGTACTCGTCGCGGTCGAACTCGGGCGCGCAGTCGTTGACATCAAGCACGGTGAGCGTGAGCGCGAGGTCGGCGTAGGCGCCCGTCACGCCGTCCGTGGCGCGCACCGTCAGCGCGTGCTCGCTCGTCGCCTCGTGGTCCAGGGCCGCGCGCGCCACCAGCGAGCCTGCGCCACATTACACGTCACGTCGCAACCGAACGAAACGCCGGACGCCCGTCGCCGCTGACATATGGTCAGGAACATATTTGCTCGAGTCGTTTCGTTCGGTTAGCTGATTGTGCATAGCGGGTTCGGTGACAAGAAGCTATCAGGAAACGACAATGAGTGATGCCCAATATACAGCGAGTGCGTATACGACAAAGAAACGAGCCCAGAATTAGTGACACAAGCTGGCGAGTCTAATGTTACGATAAAGCGATACAAAAAATATAAATCGGCATACAAAATGGTGGATATCAGCAGGTATATCCACTTATATATCTATAACTTAGTGACAACGTGGCTGAGGTACATATATAACATGCATCATAACATCTTATTGATAAATTTAATAATAAAAAAGGCATGAAAATGTGTGCGTAACGTCGGAAAGGTACATTCGGATTCAATTTGTCTGCAACGTAAGAATGTCCTCCGGCACTGGTGCGCCTCCAAGCAAACATATAATTCTATGAATTCGATAAAACCCCACTCGCATACTTACACGGACCGCTCCCTCTGTCGGGTGCTGCGGGACAAAATCAATATGTTAGTACGGACGGCATCGAAGGCGTCGCGACAGGGACGAGGAGGGGGGGGAACCAGGACTCACCCGTGTCGAAGTGTATCTCAAACAGGTCCGCGGGGCCGTCTTGCAGCGTGTAGATTAGCTGTCGGCCAAGCGGCGAGTGCGCCTGCAGCGGCGCGCCCAGCGCGGAGCCCGGCGCCGCGTCCTCGCGTACAGCACGCGCCTCGTGCGCCGAGCGCCACGCCGGCGCCGCGCCGCCGCCCCACACGCGCACCGAGACCGCCGCCTCCGCGCCGCAGGCCGGGGTGCCTGCGGACAGCACGCGCCTCAGTTAGCACCGTACTCGTCTCCGCCGAACAAAATACTAGCATTCATTAAGAGCGTATACTCACCGCCGTCGAATGCCGCTATCACTAAGTTGTACAGCTGATTGTGGGCATCTACAGTCTGCTTCAGTGAGATTTGCCCGGTTCGACGATCCACCCGGAACAGCTCACCGTGGCCGCGCTTCATCTCGTACCGAACCTGATACATAATATTTTTTTGATATTAATACATTTGTCATGGCGATCTCAACTTTACTGTAATTTTAATTAGTTATTTAGACTATGTTTAAAATAAATGACTAGTCAGACCTCTCCGTTGTCGTTCGCGTCTAGGTCGACGGCATGTACGCGTAGTACGGGCGTGCCGGGCTCCGCGCCGGCCAGCACCGCCGCCACGTAGGGTCGCTCCGTGAACACGGGGCAGTTGTCGTTCACGTCCGTCACCGTCACGTGCAGACGCGCGTGTGCGACGCGCGCCCCGCCTGCGCTGCGCGCCTGTAGCAGGAGTGTGTAGGAATCGCGCACCTCGCGATCCAGAGCGAGGCCCGTACTGCGCACCGCGCCTGATGTCTTTCCGACCTGTAAACGTTTTATGTTTTTTATTACTTGTTTGTTACATACTACAATTTTTATATTGTGTACAATACAAATCAAATTGTTCGCACCTCGAATCCTTCAACTGGATTTAATATTCGAAATTCAATGTGCTCATTCAGTGCTGCCCCGAGGACGTTGAGAACGGCGACGGTGGCAGGTTTGGTGGAATTTTCAACGACCGATCCATAGTAGTCCGCTTTCTGGAAGGCGAGTCCAGAGTTGTCGGGTTCCCGCACGTGCACCTCGACACGCGCCGTGCCCGAGTACAGGCCGTCAGACACGCGCACGCGTAGGCGGTGCGACGTGCCGAGCGTGTCGGGGCGCGCCACGCGCAGTTCACCTCGCGCCGACAGCGCGAAGGCGCCGCGCGCGTCGCCCTCCATCACGTCGTACTTGAGGCCGAGGTCATCGCGCGCGTCGGCGTCGGTCGCGTGCAGCGTCAGCACGCTGACGTCGGCGGCGGTGGGCAGCAGCACAGTGGCCTCGTACGACGCACGTTCGAATATCGGTGGGCAGTCGTTTACGTTGATCACTTCTACGGTCACTTTCGCTACACTGTCAGACGGTAACTTCGGATTTCCCATATCCACCACCTGTTACACGTTTGCATATTTAAGTAATACGAAATAAAAAATAACATGACTTTTAAAGTTGAAAATAAAATGGGTAGCAAGTACCTTAATGGTGAAGTTACTCAACAAGCAATGCCTCGAAAAAATCGGCGTAAAGTGGGAAACGGAGCAAAGTGTGCCCATCCTGCAGTATGCGGGAAGATGATTTATTTTATTTTATTAGCAAATACCTTGACGGTGAAGTGGTGTGAGGCAGCGAGCTCATAGTCGAGCGCCGCGGCGAGTTGAAGCGCGCCGGTTGTGGCGTCGACGCGGAACAGCGCGGCCGCGGCCGGCTCCAGCACTTCGAAGGCGCGCTGTGCGTTGGCTGGCGAGTCCCCGTCTGCTACCTCCAGCACCAGCGGCGCGCCAGCCTCGCCCTCTGCGTCCAGCACCAGAGCGCCCGCAACCGCGGCCTGTGGGCCAACGGACGAAAAAGTCAAAATGGTATTAATGCCACTATATACCCACAATCGAAGTAAGCACTTTTTACCGACCTCTGATATGCGTCCGCGATACTCTCGACGAAGTAAGACCGGTGGAAACTCGTTGCGGTCCAAAACGTGTATAGATATATGCGCTTGGGCACTGCCGCCACCCTGTAAAAAAAAAATCGTGAAAAAAAGCATAGTTTTTGCAAGTAATAAGACTAGACCAATAGATAAGCACCATGTTAAGCGCCGTGACCGTGACGTTATGGAAGTCGCCGGCCTCGTAGTCGAGCGGTGCCGCAAGTGATAGCACGCCGGCAGCGGGGTTGAGCGCGAACAGTCCGGCGCCGCCTTCCAGAGAGTACCACACAGCCGAAGCGCTGCGCGCCTCCAACGCTGCCAACACCGTACCCGCTGGCTCGTTCTCGTATACCTCGCACACCACCTCCTCCTCGACAAAGTGCGGCGGTGCGTCGTCGGGCTCCACTACCAGCACGTGCAGCGGCAGCGTTGAGGCACGCGCGCTTGGTGGCGGGTTGGCGGCACGCACGTGCAGAGTGTAGTCGCGAGGGCCCGAGGCCGGTAGCGCGCGCGCTAACCGCACGTCACCCAGTGCGTCCACCGTGAAAAGTCCCGCCGCGTCGCCGCCCGCCAGCGCGTACTGCACGCGCGCGCCGTCGCCGGCGTCGCGGTCGGCTGCGCGCAGCGGCGCCACCAGCGCACCCGGCGCCGCGCCACGCGCCAGCCGCGCCTCCCACAGTCGTCGCCCCCACTCTGGCGCGTGCTCGTCCGCGTCGTGCACGCGTACGGTAACGCGTGCGTACGCCACGGACGCGCGCGGTGCCTGGTCGCGCGCCCACACCGTCAGCTCGTGGACGGCAGCCATTTCCCTGTGAGATCATAACACGTATTACGATATATACATCGAGAGGACACTGAGACGCAAAGCGAGAGATCTAAAGGCACTTACCTGTCGAGTGGGCGTGCAAGCTCGAGCACACCAGTGAGCTCGTGCAGGCGGAACAGCGCGACGTCGCGGGGCGCGCGCGCCGCCGCCAGCCCGTACAGCAGGCGCGGCGCGGGCACGGCGTCGCCGGCAGTCGCGTGCAGCGTCACGAGCGCGTCGCCCGCCCGCGCCGCCTCCGACACCTCCACGACGTACTCGCGCCGCGTGAAGGCGACACCGCCCTCGTTGGCATCATTGATCACTGTAATGTTTACCTGCAGAGTGGTTAAAATATATGTGTTTTTATCATATTCATCTTAATACATTCTTAAGAATTTTAAGAAATTTCTTTCTTTAGTATGTTGCAATATTTATCTGAAAATGTAAAATCAATGATTCAGAAGATTACATACTAGCGTGTAGACCGTGTTAGGACCATCGGTGACAGAGATATTGAGTGAATACTGTGGCTGTTCCTCCCACAACAAACGTCGGGCTAGCACCAGGCTACCGTCCTCGCGCCCCACGTAGAACTGATGTCGGGGATCGCCATCTGATTGAGAACACATTTTACATTAGCTACTTTTAGTAAGTGTTAAGTTGGCGTAAAGAAGAGTGAACTTGCCTACGATGTCGTAATAGAGCGCGTCGCCGTCGGGGTCGGTGGCCTGTAGCAGTGCCAGCAGGAAGCCCGGCGCGTCCAGCTCGGCGGCCTGCAGCGGCGGCACAGCGCGCACGCGTGGTCTCCCCGCACCGCCCGCCTCCGCTACACGCACTCGCGCGCGAGCCACCGCGCAGCGCGGTTTGGGACCGCCGTCACACGCTCGCACCTACGACTTCTATAGTCTTACTAATTCGTTGTAACTAGGCCAACAACGTTATTTTTTTTTAGATACTAACATTTTTCGTCACATAAGGTGTGAGGGTTGGTTTAGGTACCAATTGCAACCGAAACAATTACAATGATGAACCATTTTAACGACACTCAAAAGGAGGTTTGAGACGTTTTTTAAAAGAAAAATATAAGTATATAGATAATGCTCTGTGATTCATAAAAAATCTTCAATAAGAGGAATTAAAATAAAAAAAATTCAGTAAGAGAAATTTAAATGTTTTTTTCGTAGCAAAATGTAAGTCGTTTTAAGAGTGAATGTAGTTAACGCGTACAGTAGACTGTAACGACAACAACTCACAGTGAGGTCGTAGGAGAGATGCGGCGCGAGCGCGAGGCGAGGCGCGGCGTAGAGACGGCCGGAGCGCGCGTGTACCCGCAGCAGACCGCGCGCGGCCCCGCGGGCTCGCGAGCTGTACCGCACCGTGCCGTTCTCAGCTGCGTCGCTGTCCAGAGCTATCACCTGCAGCAAGTTATCATACGATAGACTTAATGTACACGAATATGTATGTCACTTTCAACACGCAGTGTCTTGAAATTTTTGAGGTATATGGGAATATATGGAAAACGGTGTATAGTTAAAAACAAAATTATGATGTATAACTCACTGTTGTAATGTAGGTGCCGTCAGGCTCGGACTCGTCCCACAGGTCCCAGGCGAGGCGCGCACCGGATCCCTCCTCGTCGTCCTCCGCCTCCGCCTCGCTCTCTGCCTCCGCGCTGCTCTCGTCAGCGGCGAGCATGGCCTCGTCAGCCTGCGCGTCCCCCCTAGAGACCACGGGTGGCGCATGCACATCATAGAAGCGCTGCGTAAAGGCGGGCGCGTGGTCGTTGAGGTCGAGCAGCGTAACACGCACGCGCGCTGCGCCGGCCAGTGCACCGTCCCACACTGACACCTCCAGCGCGTGCGTGGCCGCCGCCTCGCGGTCCAGCGCGCGGCCGCTGGTCGTGACGGCGCCGGTGTCCTCATCGATGGAGAACAGCCCGTCAGGGTTGCCGGCCACGATGGAGTAGCGCAGGCGCGGGGGCGCAGGCGCCGCGTCGGCGTCAACAGCCCGCACGCGCGCCACAGTCGTGCCGGCGGCGCAGTGCTCCGGCACCGCCGCCGCATACTCCGCCTGCTCCGGCCATGGTGCCATATCATTTACGTCTTCTACTTCGATGTATACCTGTTACAGTTTACCAAGTTATAGTTTAGTTTATAGACAGGAAGCATTTTATGTAGGAATATAAATATAAATGCATTAGTAGTGTACCTGTACGCAAGCGTGGCGCGGAACCAGTCCGTGGTCTTGTGCACACACCGTGAGCCAGTAGTGCGGAGTCGTCTCGCGGTCTAGAGGTGTCTGTGTTCTTATCACACCTATTATTAAACGAAACACAAACTATTGAATTAATTTAACATAATATAATAATTATGTACATATACAGGATATATCTCTGGTGGCAATAATACCTATAGGTATTGATAATTCGATATAAGTTCAGAGATATTTTTTACTTCAGCAGATGTTGAATTTGTATTTTTTTTTTTAATTTTTTTTTATTAGCTTCACGCTGTATCCAGCACACAGCAGGGTAGGCAGAGGGAACCTAGTGTGAAGACACTCCGTTCCCCACTTTCTGCAGAATTCTGGAGGCATTGCGTGTTGAGTGGCAGAACTCAACGCCGCGCTTAGGGGCCGTTCAAGTATTACGTAAGCAGTTTTTTTGCAATTATTGACCCCCCCCTCCCCTATGTCATCAAAAATAAGCAATCCTCTTACAAGTGAGGCCAGTGGTGGCGCAGTGGCACGAGGTGTGACTGTAAAACCGACTGGTTGTGGGTTCGATCCCCACTCGAGGAGATGAAATATTTACTTAAATTTATATTTCCATTTCTTCGCTCTGGTGTCGAGGTTAAGCGCGGCGTTGAGTTCTGCCACTCAACACGCAATGCCTCCAGAAATCGGCAGAAAGTGGGGAACGGAGTGTCTTAACACTAGGTTCCCTCTGAGATCGGAAGAG
>JAATLQ010032088.1:0-13009 GCA_013421005.1 Heliconius erato x Heliconius himera | reverse complement strand
GATGATCGGACAAACTAAAAACGAACAAGTGCCAGATATCTTTGTTTATAGCATGCGAACGCGCCGAATCGCCCCACGTACACACGGACTATTGTATATATCCGGGTTTACTTCGGCATTTCTTAAAAAATGGTGTATATGTCTTTATGTACGTGAGAAAATTGGGGTAAAAAACAATGTTTTTGATGAAAAAAAAATATTACAAGATAAAACATGGAATTCTAAGTTGAATTATGTAACAAAACGATTTTGGCAAAAATGCAGTTGTCTTCATGTTCTTTGCTGCCGTCGATATATATTATTATTTACGGTTATAAAATCAAAGAAAATTATATATTTTAGACATTTTAGGTGAATATTATATATTTTATATATTTTAGGTGAAGAAGCACGGGAAATGTTTATAATAGCAGGTGGGATTTTAGAAGTAATATCAGAGACGGGGCATGTCCTGAGTACTATGAAGACTGGTGATTTTTTCGGTGAAATTGGAGTTTTAAATCTTGACGGCCTCAACAAGTAAGTATTTAAGTCTAACTGTTAGTATAAACATTAAAAATAAAAAAAACTAGTAAACTTTGAAATTAATTGTACTTTCGGTTTAATATTAATGAAATATGTATATTCTATCGCCCAATATTAATAATCTATCTCCTACGTCAATCTTCGATTTTTCCATATATCTCTCTATCTAGATTGGATAGATATATGGAACAATCGAAGATTGACGTAGGAGATAGATTATTAATATTGGGCGTATATATAGAGATATAGAGATTACATGATTTTCTTTAGATTGATATTTTTAAATTCGTTTTATCTATTGAATAGAATGTCCGAGTTTATTAATTTAAAAAGTATTTTATACGTATAGAAATTATTTTTCATAAAACATTTAATGTGATAAGGATTAATGCAGAGGTAAGAATAATATGGTTTGATTATTGTCGGCATTTTCATCAAGTTATAAAATATAAAAAAGTAGTTATATTGTCATAACTACAGTAGTTGGATATATGGTATCGCGGACTTTTTTATAGATATTGATGCGGTCTATAATAGTGTAGAACATTATTTTGTTCTATCATCAAAAGTTATAGAATTTTTTTCAAACTATGACGAAGTGAATAGTGCATTATCGCATATTCTTTATTGGTTTGATATGAATAGACAATCTAATGTTAAATGCTAAAAAAACTAAATGTATTGAATTTGCTTTACCAAACGTTAAAAAACTTTAGTCTAGAAATTAAAGGAGAAACCCTCAATGTGTCGGAATCAGCTATTTTCTTAGGTTTAACTATAGATTCCAAACTCCTGTGGAACACCCATCTGGAAGCACTTGCGGATAAACTCAGCTCCGCCGCGTTCGAAATTAAAAAAGTAAGATAAATGACGGACTTTGAAACTGCCCGACTAGTCTACTATAGCTATTTTCATAGTATTTTATCATATGGAATGTTGCTATGGGGCAGATATAAATTCAATATTTATTCTCCAAAAAAGAGCCGTGAGATATATTTATAATCTAAGAGCTTAAGATTCTCTGCGAGATGTTTTTAAAGATGCAGGTATTATTACAGTTGCCTCACAATTTGTATATTATAATAATCTGTCTGTCCGGCAAAACACATAGTAAAAATAATGATATACATACGATAGGAACGAGAAATAAAGATAAACTTGTTACACCACGTTTTCGCCTCCAAAAAGCTGATAAATCTTTTGTGGGTCTGAGTATACGTGTATATAATAAACTTCTGTGTATATAAAAATTAAATAAAAAAATAAAGTAGCTTTAAAAAAATACTAATAAGTAAAACTTATTACACTATTCAAGAATATTTAGAAGATAAACATGTATGGAATTAATGTCTATTGAATGTGAAGCAGGATAGCTGCCAGTTAATGTAATAAAGTGATATACTATACCATTGACTTTGAAAAGAGCAACTGTTAAGTTTCTTGCCGGCTCTTCTCAGCAGAACTGCCTTCCGAACCGGTGGTAGCTTTTTTTCTGTTATATGTTCATTCGACGATTCAAAAGTGCTCATAAGAGTTTATTTGAATAAAGAATGTTTTGAATTTGAATTTGAATTTTAGAATCAATTTCTTCACACCTTTTTTGTTACCAGCTTCACGCTGTATCCCGCACACAGCAGGGTAGGCAGAGGGAACCTAGTGTTAAGACACTCCGTTCACCACTTTCTGCCGAATTCTGGAGGCATTGCGTGTTGAGTGGCAGAATTCAACGCTGCGCTTAGCCTCGACACCAGAGCGAAGATATGGAAATATAAATTTAAGTAAATATTTCATCTCCTCGAGTGGGGATCGAACCCAGAATCAGTCGGTTTTAGATTCAAACTTCGTGCCGCTGCACCACGACTGGCCTCTTCACACCTTGGGTATTCATATATACATTATTGCATTTTTCTTATGGATCTCTATTTTTTTTTTAATTAAAAGAATTTTTGAAATCGATCCGGTAGTACATACAAAAATACATACACTTTATAATATTAGTATAGATATAGAAGTAGACTAATGGCGCCCATGCGGCTTCGCCAACTTAAACTATACGAACATGTATTTAAGTGTATTGAAGAAAAAATAATAATTATCTATTTATACTGTCATGCACGAAGTAAATTGTAATTTTAGTCTGTTAGTAATTTATTCCAGAGGCCGGTCGTGGCGCAGCGGCACGAGGTGTGACTGCAAATCGACTGGTTGTGGGTTCGATCCCCACTCGAGGAGATGAAATATTTACTTAAATTTATATTTCCATTTCTTCGCTCTGGTGTCGAGGTTAAGCGCGGTATTGAGTTCTGCCACTCAACACGCAATGCTTCCAGAATTCGGCAGAAAGTGGGGAACGGAGTGTCTTAACACTAGGTTCCCTCTGCCTACCCTGCTGTGTGCGGGATACAGCGTGAAGCTAATTTAATTTAATTTAATTTTTAGTAATTTATTAGTGTTTTAAAGAAGTATTCGGTTATTTCTCATTATTATTAGTAGTTATTTCACATATACTATATGTTGGGTGGGTCAGACAGCATCTCTCCTTTAGTGCTCCGTTCTTGTGCTCCTGAGCTGACACCGGTACTAACGCGTCTGTTTCGGCACTCTTACTCAGTCGGCGTAGTCCCAGATTCGTAAAAGAGCTCTCTTATCCACCCGATCCTAAAGAAATCATCCCTGCTCTCTAAAATCATGGAGATCATTCGGTAATCTTCTGGTTTACCTAACCCACCGCTGAGCTACGGCTATCGCAAGCAAGGAAGGGGGGAAGGGGGCCTGGCTGTGAGTCTAAAAATGGCAAAGGCCTTCGACAGATTGTGGCACAGGGCACTCCTTGTAAAACTTTCATTTTACGAGCTTCCCGAGAAGTGGATCGCCAGCTTTCGCTTTACGCTGTTTCTTCTGCATATCCATGAGATGTTAATAGATCCTAACATTTATTGTTATGCAGACTTTAGCACGGTGGATGCTGTACACTCTGGCTTTCCAGGTCTTTCTCGGGAAAACATTGACCAGTGCCGAAATAAACTTGTGTCTTCTGTTGAGGATGCCTCAAAAATGCTTCAAAAATGCCTCGGAAATGTTTCCTCAAGGAGTAAAAGGAACTTAGTTTAATTCAACCCCTGGAAAGTTTGCACTTTAATGTTTCCAGTTTCAATATGTAGGGAGAGAAATACTGATTGGTCCTGTATAGGGCGCAGGTTCGACCTCATATGGACTACAGTTCCCGTCTCTGTGCGGGTGGGCCCCAATATCAGCTTGAACCATTTAGTCGCATATAACGTACAGACGTACGAATCATTGGAGTCGAATGATTTGTTAAAGGCTTGACATTTTGGCTTTGCGTAGAGACTTCTCCTCGCTTTGCGTTCTCTACCGCATTTATCATGGAGAATATTCTGTGAAATTGTTTGACCTGTTACCTGCCGCCGAATTTTCTAATCACACAGTACGGCACAAGCTGCAATGCCATTCATACATATGTATGTATATGCACTACTGTGCCGTTTCTTTCCACATGCCATGCAACTGTGAAGTTAAGCGAAGCTTGCCAGAATCTCACAGTGAAAACTGCATTTAAAGATTAAGTCTTATCTGAGATTAACGTGAAGTAGTGCACAGACAAACAGCCGAACATTTTTTTTAAATATTGTGGGTTCTATTACACTAATAAATGCCCATAGTAATATGTTCCATTCTTATATATCTTCCATGTACAGACACCAGTTACGATTTTATTACAGGTATAGAATAGATTATTTAACGATAAACAAAATGACTTTTTATGTGAAAACAAGTGAATTTATTATAAACGAGTTACGGGCAACATACGAATATATCACTATTATTTCCTTCCTTTAATACAACAATGACGTAATTGCAATTTTTAGAAAAAAGTTTAACATGTAATTTTTTTTTTCATTTATACCAATAATTCACTATTTCAGACGAGTAGCCGACGTTAGATCTGTTGGTTATTCTGAACTGTTTTCTATTTCACGGAAAGATGTCTTGGAAGCTTTGAAGCATTATCCTGAAGCACAAGAAATATTACAAACTTTTGGAAGAAAATGGCGGCAGGAAGCCAAGAATATGGCTAAAAAATGTGCTAAAAGTATGTTGGTAGCTAAAATCATGAGTTTGATAAACATAACAATCGTATTTTGTATTTTTTCAGCTTCACGATGTATTTCATCCACAATAGAGTACGTAAAGTGTGAAGATGCTCCGTTTCCTACTTTCCGCCAGATCCTGGAAGTTTGTGTGTTGAGTGGCGGAACCCAAAAATATTATTATTATATTTTTATATAATTCCAACTTTAAATTTAAATTTAACGTTCTCATATCATGTCGTGCCTAACACGCTAGGTATCTTTTGTTGATGCATTTCGTTATTCCTTAGATTTATTTGGACTATTACAGTTGAATATAGCAATATAGCATATCATTTCCTAATACAAATTATTTCAAAAGTTACAAAATTGTGCAGACAAACAGACATTGAAAATTTTTGACAACAACCAATACAACATGTTTCGTCAATACATTCAATGTAGATATTTTTTCCCTGTTTTGTTTTAATATTAGATATTCATACGTGAAAGAAACACATAATATGAAGCTACCTGAGTACACGACCTGATTTTCTTATCTGTATTGTAAGTGTTTTACGTGTGTTCCCAGTATGTTATTGTAATACTCACCACAATAGAGACATATTGAATTTCAAAGGACTACAGTATATTTGTATAACATATATCGTAACTTCGATTCATCGATGTTAAAGACTTTCATTCCTGAACAATACAATGAAAAGGTTAAATAAAAATAAATAATTTGTTTGTAAATCTTAAATCAATAAAAACAAAACTCAATTTAACTTAAAATCAATATGTATGTTAAATCTTTAGAAGAGTACAAAAGAAGCGTTAAGAATAAGGGTTCCGTACAAAAATTGGAGGTCTCGAGGTGTTTCTGAAATTCAGGCTTAGCTTAGCCAGATCCCTTTCATCTGATACGTCACTTGAACTAGCGGCTTTAATACCAAATTTTGCCCCCTTTTAAGGCTATTATTTTTTAGGATTTAACCACAAATGTATAGTTTTCAGATTTTTCCTGAACTATTACTACCTGTAGATGACTATGAAGACTAACTCCTACATTTCATAATTGTAGATTAACCGGAGGAACCGTATAAAGTTTGATTCCGTTTATATCCGTATATCTTTTTTCTAAGTAAATATAGTTTTTTTTTCTTTAGGAAATCATTGGGCCGCAGATCTGAGTATATAGTTTGAATTTCAACTCGATATCTCCAAGTGTTAGTAAGATAAAGGATCTTGACAGACAGACGGACAACACAGTGACCTTATAATCCCGTTGTTCTGAAAAGTACGGAACAGTAATATTTAATTTTAATGAAATACACTCTGCAACTTCAATCTCTTAAGCATACTCTTCTTATACTTTTTTTAGCTTCACGCTGTATCTAACTCATTGCAGTTTAAACAGAGGGAACCTGGAACCTAGTGGTAAGACATTCCTTTCCCATTTACACATTTTCGTTCCCCACTTTCCGCCGGATTCCGCGTGTTGAGTAGAACTCAAGGCCGCGCTTTGTCTTGTTACAGAGCGATGAAGTAAAAGAAAAATTTTGTTTCCTTAAGTGGGAATCGAACCCAAAACTTCTCTTACTTCCATCCTTTTACATTTGTCTAATATCATATTATATTTTCAAAATCACATAATGGAAAATATAAATTACAATTTGCAGATGATATAAGCCCGGATAAACCCAGAGATCACAGAGCATCGAAGAGAATTGTACACAAGCTACGAACAGATGTTAAGGTTAATCTTCCAATTTATAATAAACATATATGATAATAAAAAATATCAGATGGCAATTTTTTTTTATGTAGGCTGCTACTTGGCAATCTGTTTATGAAAACAATAATCCAAGATGGTAGTTGATTCTTGTCTGGTTTGTTTTAGAGGTGAGCTTCCAGTGAAGCACACCTCTAAAACAAACTCCCACACTTGGGCTGTAAATCTTTCTACTAGCTCAGGAATGCCTTTTCGTTTTAGCCTGCAAAATTGCAAGCTGCCTGTTTCTTGTAGCTGCGCTGCTAGCTCATTTCTGTGTCTATCCAGTCTGATCTGATACTTTTTGCTGTAGTGTTTTATTTCTTGTTTCACTGTTCGAATGCCGAGGTCAGAGTTGGTATACTCGTTACTTATGTATAATGGGATTTGAAGCATAGATCTTATAGTTTTACTTTGGACTGGCTGTTCCCCATAGTTGAATTCCGTAAGTCCATATGGGTTTAATTATAGTTTTGTAGACTAAAAGTTTGTTATTGATTGTGAGCTGAGACTTGTGTCCGATCAACCAGTACATACTGCAGAGTTTATGGTCGAGCTGTTTTCTTTTGGTCCATATATGCTTTCTCCAAGTCAGACGTCTATCCAAATGCATGCCCAGATATTTAGCTTCTTCTGCTTGTGGGATTTTTTCGTTGTAGAGGAAGAGTTGTGGGCAAGTTCTTTTCCTAAGAGTGAAGGTTACCTGCACCGATTTATCTTTGTTAGCCTTGATTCGCCATTTTTTTAGCCATTCTTCAACGAGTGTCAAGTGGGTTTGTAAAAGCCTAGTTGCTGTGTCTGGGTCATCGTGAACAGCGAGCAGAGCTGTGTCATCTGCGTAAGTTACAGTGGTAGTGTGTCTAGAGGTGGGAAGATCTGCCGTGAAGATAAGATATAACACTGGACCCAGAATGCTACCCTGAGGCACGCCTGACTTGATTTCATACAGAGAGGATGTAGCTGCATTATACTTGACTTCAAAGCATCTGTTTTCGAGGTAGGACTTTATAATTTGAAAAAAATAATGTGGTAGCGATGTTTTTATTTTATATAGTAGTCCCTCGTGCCAAACTTTATCAAATGCTTTGGCAATGTCTAGAAATACTGCTGAACTACTTCTTCTTCTTTAGTACTTCTTATTTTCGAATAAGCTATTGATGATCTCTATTATTCTATGGACTTTTTCTACTGTGCCGTGCCCTTCCCTAAATCCGAATTGATGTTTTGGTAGAATGTCATCGAGATGTATGCGTATTCTGGTGAGGATCATTTTTTCAAATAGTTTCCACATCAGTGGCAGAAGGCTTATTGGTCGATAAGAGGATACTTCATGAGGAGTTTTACCTGGTTTTAAAACCATTATCACCTGAGCTATCTTCCACTGGCTGAGGAATATGCTTAATCTCAGACATGCATTGAAAATCGCTACTATTAGCGTTATTCCTTTTTTAGGGAGGTGTTTTAGAAGAGTGGCACTGATTAAATCGTATCCTGGACTTTTGTTGTCATGTAATTCGTAAATCTCCTTAAGTACGTCTTTTGGTATGATACTTTTTAGGGGTAAGCACATCTGAGTAGCAGCGCATAAGGTTTTCTGGACATTGTCATCTATTTCTTGTTTGTTGAAGGGATATGGTTGAAAGACTTCGTGTAGGTGTTCTGCAAATGCCTTGGCTTTGTCCTGGTCGGACCTAGCCCATGTTCCTTGTTTAGTTTTGATGGGGGTAAGTTGGGTTTTAGGACGTTTCAAATTTGAAGTTGCTTTCCATTGAGAATAATTGGTGTCACTAGTTGGTGTCAGACTAGTCAGATATGACTGCAGATTGTCATTTACCATATATTCAGTTAGTTTTTTGAGTCCTTGAGATGCTTTATTGAAAGCAGCTTTATCTTTCGGGCACCCTGTCATTTGCCAGGTTTTACGTAGTTGCCGACGTTGGTGTATTTTATCTATAACAAATGAGGGATACACGTGTTCTTTCGGGAGCCATACTTTTCGTAAGGGAGTCGATTTATGTGCGGCTATATGTATGAATCTGTTGAGTTCTTCTACAGCTTCTTCTATTTCCTCTCTACACGTTAATGGTATTTTTATGTAGTATGGTTAGTAGACAGTTTTTGTGTTACCTCTACTAACAGTATTTGGCAGCTGACGTTGAGAATAACAGGGGAGTGGTCAGAGGAGAGATCGTCCTTAGATTCAATGCTCATATTATTTACCGATATATTTTTTGATATAAAAAAATCCAGGATGTCTGGGACTTTTCTTAAATCTGTTGGCCAGTGAGTAGGTTCTTTGCCAGAGAGGCATTCTAAGTTGAGATCTCTTATTGCTCTATATAGTTGTCTTGCTCTTGTTGTATTAAGTCTAGCACCCCAGAATTGGTGTTTTGAGTTCCAGTCCCCGCCTATGATGAACCGATTGCCTAAAGTTGCAAAGAAATCAAAAAAGTTTGCATTTGTTATAGCATTCTTTGGGGGGCAATAGACTTCGGAAAGTGTAATGTCTGAGTTGTTGAAGTTAATCTTGACCCGAGTGGCTTCGAGCGGGTGATGTAGTAGCTTAGATTTTATAATTACTGCATTACCGCCATGTGAGTTCCCTGAAGGGTGGTTGGTAGTATAAACATTATAATTTTTGATGGTTAGGTGACTTTTGGATGTGAACCTGTTTTCTGAAATCAGCGCTACGTCAATTTTTTTAGTCGCAAGGAATATCTCCAATTCTAGTTTGCGGTCTTTTAGCCCGTTCGCGTTCCATGTTACAATTTTGAGGTTCTGATTCATTTTGATAACATGTTGCTGATTAATTGAATCATCCATCATGTTAGTCATGATATGTTGAAACTTTGTGAACATTTTGTCGACGAGATCTACGATGTTATCTGCCTCTTGTAGGCTACCAGGGGTATTTGCGTGTTCTACAGGACGTCTAGTTTTAACTGCTTCAGCTAATGTTCGAGTGGTTTTCTAGGAAGAGTCCTGTCTCAGCGTTGGTAGTGGATTTGCATCTGAGTGGTTGTTCACGTTTGGTCTCTCTCTTTTGTTTGTAGGATGAAGTTTAAGTATTTGGTTTTTGTATTGTTTATAAGTGGCACAGCCTCTATAGCTGGCAGTGTTTTTCTCCATCTAAAGGGTCTGTTGCATTGGTTTTTAGAATGACCAAATCTCTGACATCTTTTGCATTGAAGCACTTCCTTTTTCTTGTATGGTGCTTCGAAGGATACCTTTGTGTAGTTTATGGTTTTTATTTTGTATATCTTTTTGTTATTGTGATTAGGTTCCAAGTCAATGTAAAAGAGTGGTGGCGCTTCTTTAGTCGTTCTGTGTCTTACATTTACAATTTGGCGCACACTGTGTCCCAGTCGCATTAGATCTTCGGCAATACACGAGGTATCCTCTGATGAGTGTAGCCCGCGCAGAACTACGCGAAATGCTCTTTCGCTTTCTAGTATAAGACAGGTTACTTTGCATTTTCTGGGACTTTTTGACCTGTGGTGGACTAGGTTAGGTCAACCCTTTTTCTTTTAGCTACTGGAACATGGTCGTTTTGCCAGTTATTGTTTTTATCCATTTCATCTGTCTTGTTGCCATCTTGTGTGTCTTGTGCGATAGTTATTTCTTTAGGCGTAGCACCTACAGAATTTAAGCGAGGCTTATTGAACGTGCTTCTGTGGAAGATCTGTTGAGGTAAATTTGTTGGATTTGTTTGGTTTCGTTTTTCAATCTTCATTTTATTCCCACGAGTAAAGGCGATTAAACAGGTCACTTAGGGGTATCGCCAGACATAATACAACTGCGTTTGCCAGGTCCGCAGAGGTTGGCGCTAGCGACTGTTTTACCCCACAGCCATTCATCCCATTGGCGCGTTTCCCACCGGTAGGATAGGGATGAGTTTATAGAGGCTCGCTCTTGAACTGGACAGTGAAGTCAAGAACTCCGATCTCACGAGACATGACCGAGAGGTTGTGGATTGTGCGGGTCATTTCCTTCCCGTCACTATCGCAGGCTTGTTAGGCCCGGACTGGTCTGGTTAATTGCCGCCGCCAGATACTCGGCGTTGCCACCCGTTTAGCACCACCCATGGGACACGTGTAGGGTGGATCTTATACACTAGGTTAAGATGGAAAAACCTACGGACCGTTTCACGAATAGAAGCAGGTCTACCATTACTATCACTGCTAAAATTACTAAAAGAAAAACAGGTAGGATCGCTAATACTTCGCTAGAAGTGTGGATAGTAACCTTTCATCTTATAATTATCATATTTCCAGATAATAGATAAAACTATCGCAAAAGAAGAAAGAGAGAAAAATCTGTTAATACCTACTGCAAGTAAACCGGTATCCAGCTCTGAAACTATTAGCCCGAGCTCTATAAAGAGCTCATTGAGTCCCTTAGAAAAAGAGTCCAGCTCACCTGGAAAGCTACAGAGTCCGACAACAAAGAAATCCAGAAAAAGAGGTAGTTTATATTTCTAATCTAATTTTACTATTTTTTTAGATATTTTATAACATTTCGTAAAAGATCTCTTCGTTTTTCCAGGCTCAATAAAAGAGCAAGAATATGTTGGTGAAATCTTATTTGGTATTAAACAAAAAATACATCACCTACATGAGATGCATGAAAAGTTTCAAGAAAGGTTTGTATATAAAATTGTAACTAATTTTAAATTGTATATTGAGTGAAATATTTTTACATATCTCTGGACATTATTTAGGAAAAAAATGTTATTTTAGGCCTTTGTTAGTTTAATGGAACCCAAAACAATATTTATTTTTTTTATGTTTGTCTGTCCGTCTGTCCGTATGCCAGTATGTCCGTATGTATGTCAGTCGTTTATCCGATTGTCTGTTTGTCTGTGCGTTTGTTCACGTTAATCTCAGAATCGGCTTAACCGATTGAAATTGCAATTTGCACTATTGGATTCTCGCAAGCTAAGCCGTTAAAATGTAGTGTTTATTTTGTTATCATTTGATTCACAAATAAAAAAGTTATATTCATTTAAAGTACTTAGTTCGACAAATTTGATCATTGCGATAACAGGTATTTTATACAAACTATTTTACTGAAGCGGGAGAATCTTTAGCTTTCAATTTGTATTATGATAAAAAAATCTTGAGATTGTATGATGATAAAAAATAACGAGATTTCAAGACAAGGTTCGGGATCAGAATTTACGCGGGAAAACCTGCTCTTGCCGTGCGCACTTACTTACCTTCTACCTAAATATCATATAGCTAAATATTTTTCTTTAAATCCAACAAATTTTGCGAGCATCGACGGCCGTCTTTAACCTCACAGGCAGCCACATAGTGCTTGCATTTTTTTCAAGGACAATGTTTCAAAGTCCTCCCACCCGGTGTCGCTGTAAAAACCAATTGGGCTAACAGCATTAACCACAATTTCGAAAAAAAACACTTAATGAGGCCATCGTGTGCAGTGGCACAAGCATGTGACTTTAAACGTGACAATTGTGGGTTCAGTTCCCACTGGGGGAAATAAATTATAATATATTAATATTTTGAGGCCAGTCGTGGCGCAAGGACACAAAGTGTGACTGTACACGCCACTGGTTGTGTATTCGATCCTCATTCCAGGAAATTAAATATTTATTTAAATTTATATTTCCAATTTCTTTGCTCTGGTGTCGAGGCGTAGCCCGACATTGAGTTCCGCCACTCAACTCAATAGTGCTTCCAGAATTCGGCGGAAAGTGGAAAACGGAGTGTCTTAACATTAGGTTTCCTCTGCCTGCCCTGCTGTGGGATACAGTACGAAGCTGATTTGATTTGATTTAGTATTTTCATTTTTTCCCTTTGGTAACAAGACAAAGCGTGGCGTTGAGTTGAGAAAACTAAATGCGAAAATCAAATCTATTCTCAAAACCCTTAAATTACGATTTGTTTAATATGCATTAACAAAACTAAATTAATCGATTTTTAGAGTTTTATACCTCAAAAGGATAGGAACAATTTTTTGTCCATCTGTTCGTCTATCAAGACCATTTTACTTAATATTGCGTTGAGGTATCAATCTGAAATAATGAACAGATATTCAGGTTTACAGTTTTTTGGAGTACAGAAATTAAGGTTCTAATACAACGCAGTCAAAAGATATGAGCATTATGTATCTTTTTTGCTTCATTTTGTATGAAATTCACCACGTACTTAAAACCTATAGTGTACTTCCCGTAGACGTATAGTTATGAAATTTAGGATGAAGTAAAATCTTAAAATACAAATTAGAAAAAAATCAATAAGTTGCAAAATTGCGACGAATAAAGTTAAAAACTCAGTTTGTTATCTTTATTCGTTAATTTATAACTATAATTTTTGATTTAATAGCTTAGAAAATGAAATTCGGAAACGGGATGAAATTATTAGTCAGCAACAAACACGTTTACAGGAATTAGACAGAATAATGGAGTTACGGAATAATGAAACATCCGGATTTGAAAAAGGTTTTATGGTAAACATACTTTATTATTCTTATTCACATACAAACACACACACACACACACACGCACGCACGCACGCACGCACGCACGCACGCACGCACGCACGCACGCACGCACGCACGCACGCACGCACGCACGCACGCACGCACGCACGCACGCACG
>JAATLQ010032087.1:13084-31755 GCA_013421005.1 Heliconius erato x Heliconius himera | reverse complement strand
ATTACAATGAAATAAACACTAAAAGCTACTTTGATTTATTTGTAATTTTTATGTATAAAAGTTGCTTAAATTTATTGTGTACTTTTTACGTGATACGTGTTCACATAAACAGACAAACAGACAAACAGATAAACAGACAAACAGACAAAAATTCCAAAAATGTTGGAAATGGATTCTGTTAATTATCCTTTAACACCCTGGCTAAATTTTTTTTAAATATTTTCAATGTACAGAAACGACTTTTCTACAGATTTATTATAAGTATAGATATATTTCAGGCTTGCACAGTCCAACATTTGTAGATGAACTACCAGCAATTGTTACGAGAAAGAAGATTAGCAAAAGGTATTTTTTTTCGTTTAATTATAAACTTTTGTAGTATATTTTAATTACTAACAATTATACACTATATTATTCTTTTTTTTTCTTTAACAATTGTGTCCCATTGTGACATTGATCAATATTAACAAAGTTATTGTTTTGGCTCCGGTTATACAAAGCACAGTGTTGAACTTCTGTACTTAAAATTGAGAAAATGCAGAATGCTTTGTCTTGACACTACATTATCTCACACTCCTACTATATTACGTAGATATATAATAAATTAAATTAAAAAAAAATATGATCTATATCTTTACATTTCAGATTGAAAGAAAAAAATATTAAAAGGAAGAAAAAAATCACATGTGAATTGTGCAATAAAGGATTTGTCTCAAAGGAAAGATTTGAGGTTCACAAGTTAATACACCAAAGTAAAGGAGTATGTCTAATTTGTGAATTGATAACGCTATAAGTATACGCGAGTACGATACGCGGAGTATGTCTAATTTGTGAATAGATAAAATATAATTTAAGATATTATTAATACATGCAATAATAATGTCTTAAATTATATTTTATCAATTTTTACACATTTTAAATAAATTCATTTAACCAAATGAATTGCTTATATTTTAGTATTATACATTTTTACAAACCTGACAGTTTTAACACTACATAAAGTTTATAGTCTTCAAAACTGAAAATTTGTTATAGGTGATTTAACTCTATGTTTTATAATTACAATAAAAAATAATTGCAACAAAATAAAATATGATAATAAAATGGAATTTTAGAGTAGTCCATTGTTACATGTGTACTACTAGAAAGTGTTTAAATATAGTGTTTTTAAAAATGTATAATAGTAAAATATATACAATTTGGTTAGAGCATTTGACTTATATATTATAATTAATTAATATTTAATAAATAGTATTCTCTCATAGCTTAATAGTGTTTTTTCTTTTTGGATGTTGATGATTCAAAAGTGCCTTACAATACATATTTGAATAGGGAATACATACACTTGAAATTTATCAATACCACATTAATATATGTTTAAAAAAATAATTTATATTTTAGACATCACTCAAATGCACACCATGTAACAAAACATTTGTTACACTAAGTGGTTTCCGGAGACATCATGCAAGTTGGCACACTCGGGTCAGGCTCAGCGTGGTTAAATGCCGCACTTGTGGGAAAATAGTTAAAAGTAGGGAAACATTGAAAGTTCATGAGAAATTGCACGGTGAGAGACGTCAGTTTATATGTAATGTATGTGGGAAGGGATGTTCTACCAGTTGTATATTGAAGGTAAGTTATTAAATGTATTTTTTGAAATGAAACTACTTTTAAAGTTATATTGTCTCTTGTTATGTTAAAAATAATTTTAGAAAAAAAAATTAAATCAGCTTCATGCTGTACCCTGCATATAACAAGGTAGGCAGAGGGAATCTAGTGTTAAGGAAACACTTCGTTTCCCGCTTTCAGACGAATTTTTCGAGGCATTGTGTTGAGTGGCGGGACAATACCGAGTTTTTGCCTTGGTGCCAGAGCAATGAAAATATTAATAAATAATGATTCATTCCTCCAAGTGGGGATCGAAACCACAGCCGTTGCCTTACAGTCACCCTTGTACCCCTGCGCCACGACGGCTTCAATAATTTTTAATTAATTTTAGAGTACATACTTTTTTATTTAAAAAATCTAATTGTTTGATTTAATTGTTAAGTAACAGTTTTGTTGATTGCTATTGTGCATCTCAGATGTGCTTTCGCACTAGTTCCAAATATAATATAATTTAAAGTTAAAAACACAAAACGACGAAGATATAAAAAAACGTTGGTAGATTAGGTAATTAGTTCGTCCTTAATTCATAAATTATTTTAATTCCAGGCCCATCTGGAAACACACAAAGAAAACCGAGAACGAACATACACATGCGAACATTGTGGCAAAAAGTTCTTCACAAAAAAAATACTAACGTCACACGTGACACGATGTCACACCGGCAGAAGATTCATATGCCAAATATGCAGCTACCCATTCACAGATAAATATAATTTGGCCAAACATTTATTGAATCATGAGGGGAAAAAGTTTTTTAAATGTGACATTTGTGATAAATCATTTTCAAGTCGATCATCATTTATTGAACACCAAAGGATTCATTCAGGTGAAAGGCCTTATATATGTAATTTTTGTTCTAAAAGTTTTATATCTAAGAGACGATTAAATGACCATCTGAAGATCCACACGGGAGAGAAACCACACAAATGTTCAATTTGTGAACATAGTTTTGCTCAACGCGGCACTTTGACTAGACATATGAAGGTCCATGACAGAGCGCCGGCCTTACTTACTTGAGATTATTGGTAACAAGGCACAGCGCGGCGTTGAGATTGACTTTCGGGACTTTATTGGTCATTATTACCTAAATTAATTAAATTAAAAACAATAAAAATATATGTAAAGCCTTTTTAAATGAAACTATTTAACCGGATTAATTACGTATATTTAGTATTATACATTTTTATAAAACGTTTCGAAAACTGCAGTAGTCACAGAAAGACTGAGATGTCAACTCAGTTCGTCCTATGTCTATCAGTTGATTATTCTATCAAACTACCCCTAACGATTTCTTAATTGCGTCGCATAATCCCCTGGATTCGTACAGAATGAGCTGACTGTATTTTGCCCTCTGGTATAGTGGGTTTGAAACTTCAAAGATTTTATGAGTGGGTCCCAGGTGGTAGAATTTCCAGCCATCCTTTCTATTGAAACTAGGATGTTTTTGTATTTCAATAGCTTCGTGGATCATTCTAGTAATATATATGTTTTCCTTAGCGAGGATTTGGGGTTTATTCACAAGTTTCATGAACTTGATGTAATGGCTGGGTTTATTCACAGTATGCTCACACACGGCTGACTTTGATTCTTGCCAATTAATGATATCGGAGACCTTACACCCTAACACCGATGCTTCTATTTGTTTGACCGATGTATGATAAGCCACAGTCACAATCATGCTTGTATACACCTGCTCACAAAAGGAATATTACTTTCACTCGAGAAATGGCGCACTTTTTTGTTAGATTTGAATATGGTTTTTATGGTAGCTCTTGTTAAGATGTTGCCAATCCTGTCTGTATCTGTAACTCTACTGTGGGTGGCTTGTTGATCTGTCTTATGTATGTATGTATAATACTAAATATCGGGTTAAATATTTCCTTTAAAATGTGAAAAAAAATATCGTGAAAATCGAAGAACTTATTATATGTAAAGCCTTTTTATGTTAGTGTCAAACTTTTAATTAAAAATTGGCAAATAAAAAAAAAATTATGTATTTTTATTTATATTTGTTTGAAGCTTAATGCCTTTACTATAAACTATTTATGATAAACAAAAACATTACTATAAACTATTTATGATAAAAAGCGTCAATGTTATATTAACTTTATTATATCAAAGTGACTAATAAGTCATGTCGCAGAGGCACAAACGTTTGACTTTAAAAGAAAAGAAAATGGTTTAATGGAAACTTAGTGTGATGTGAGTAGGTTACCAGGTTCTCTCTGCCTACGCTATAATGTGCGTGAAGCTAAATAAAACAAACATTATAATATTAATAGTAGTTTTTATTTTACTTTTAACCAGTAAGAATTGTACTGATAGAGACAGACGGACTTTTTAATTAGTTAACATGTACATAAATAAAGCTATACTTCTTTAATCTATGCTTTATTTATTTAGGAGAGATTCGCTAGTTATATCAATCAATTTTAAGATAATTCATTTAAATATTAGAATATCTTTAAATATTTTATAGTACGGTCAACGAGTCATGACCGCTCTGAGAACCTAACTGTAGATGTAATTTTAGATTTTTTTTCTTTTCTTTCCGAATGAACAAAAAAAGCTTCAGAAAGCTTAACTCTAGGGCGGCCACAACTCGTTTACTGTACTGGAAAAGAAACTAAAAATTAAGAAGTATAGCTTTTTACATACAAAGAAATAATTTATATACTAGTTAACCTTTGTACAATATGTTTAATAACTTCACTAACAATATGTACTGCATGAGTGAAAATTGATGATTTATTTCTTTTATAAAAACTTAAACGAATAAAGACATTTATTATTTGAAATAATGTAAATAAAATAATATATATATATATATATATATATATATATATATATATATATATATATATATATATATCTTTTGAATAATTCAATGACTATGTCACATTATTTTAGGATTACTTATTTTTTATTGGTAAAAAATGTATTTATTAAACAGAAAAGAAAGCTGTTTATTTAATTTATTAATAAAAGCTGCCATTTTTTTATATTTTGAATTTAAAAAATTGCGCAGAATATAAAACGACTTTGTAAAAAAAAAGTTGTGATTCGTGATATTGTATATTTCTTTGTTATTATGAATTATTTAGATTTTTTTTTCTCTACTATTTATTTTACATTAGTATTTAAATAGTATCTAATACTACATACAATATTGCTTACTTTTATTTAAAAAAATCATACATAAAGGAAGTTAATTTTTCTACACTTATGCTTTTAATAGTCTTGCAAATTTAATAACTTTTACTTATACAATACTTAACCAATAACAATAAATGACACTAAAATAATAAACGTTAATAAATGCTATATTAATAAAAATAATATTTAATACTACACCTTGGTTCAATTGAACAGTGTGTTGTGTATTCAATAATCGCTCGGAGGAATAATTATATTTTGAGACGGCCATATCTATCACAATTTTTTTAAAACTTAATGCGGTATCCCGCACACAGCAAGGTAGGCAAAGGGAACCTATTGATGAGACACTTCCGATCCCCACTTTCAGCCGAATACTGCAGACATTGCGAGTTGCGTGGCGGAACTAAACGCCATTCTTTGTCTCGTTACCAGAGCGAAGAAATGAAAATATAAAATAATTCATTCTCGCGAGTGGTAATCGAATCCAGTCACACGCTTGTGCCACTGCTCCACATCGAGAGTTAATTTCAAAAATCAATTAATAAATTTAAGTTTCTTTCCCCTTTCAATTATGCCACTGCGCGTACGCAACGGGCAACGGCGGGGTGCTATTGAGTGGTAGAGGAGCTCTTATAAGATTTTGATCTTCATTAGCCTTCCCGTGCCCTTTCATATGTCTGTTCAACGCACACTTTTGTATGAACGCTTGATTACAAAGTTGACATTTATGCGGTTTCTCCCCGGTGTGGATCATTCTGTGGTTCCTCAAGTCTTTTCTCGCCATGAATTTCTTAGGGCACAGATCACAGGCGTACGGTCGTTCGCCTGAAATTTGAGAATATGAGAATAAATATAATATGAAGATGATAAAAGAGTTGATAAATATATATGCAATTATTTTATTTAAAATATATCTATCATATAAACATTGAAACATCATTTGTTAGTTAATTCTAAAAAACTTTAATTTCTATACGACAGGACAATAACCTACTGATCTTTTTAAAATTATAATTTTATTATATTTTTTTACCAGACTGCTTTTAATAATACAAATAAAGAAATCAATTTAGAGATTATATTAGATAATTACATATATCAGAATATTTTTAAAAATCTGATACAATTATGTAAATATATTTAAGGCAGTCGTGGCGCAGCGGCTCAGTGTATGACGTAAATACGATGGATTTAGGTTTGATTCCCACTCGAGTATGTGAATTATTGAGTTGAAAATACTGACCAGTGTGCGTCCGCATGTGTATTGCCTGGAAACTTCTACTTTTAAATGTTTTATCACAGAGTTCACACGAGAAGGGCTTTTCAGCGGAATGTGACCTCATGTGCTTCACTAGATCAGCCTGGAATTAAATACAAATCAATTAAAATATTTTTTTCTGTAAGGGTAACAAGACAAAACATGGCATTGAGTTTCGCCACTCAACACACAATGTCCCGGCAATTGGGTGGATAGCAGAGACGGATTGAGATTGTTACCCTGCTATATGTGGGATACAGCGTAAAGCTCTAAAAATATGGGAAAATATATATTATTATTTACGCCCACACAAACACTCAAAAACCGTCAAGTTATTACATCTATGTTAGTGCACATTGCAGTGCACAATGAACTTATTTTGTAGAAATACACAAAATACATAGTAGTGGAGGCCAGTCGTAGCGTTGGAACACAAGCGTGTGACTGTAAACGCGACAGGTTGTGGGTTTGAATCCCACTCGAGGAAATGAAATATTTAATATTTTCATTTCTTTGCTCTTTATCGAGGCAAAGCGCGGTGTTGCTTTCGCCACTCAACATGCGATACCTCGAGAATTTAGCGGAAAGTGGAGAATGAAAGTATCTTAACACTAGGTTCCCACTGGCGTGAACTTAAAAAACAATAACATACCTTTATATAAAACCTCATATCACACATAGTGCACGCGTAGTTCTTGATCCCGGTGTGTCGTATCAGGTGTATCTTGAGGTTGCCGGGTTGCGCGAACTTCTTGCCGCACTGGGAACAGCTGTAGTTCTTCTGATTGTTGTGCGTTTCTAGATGCATCTGTATTGGAGTTGCAGATTATAGGTAGGTGGGTGCGGATTCGATTTCGGAAATCCTACTATATTTGCATATATTTGGGGTTTTTATTTTAATCGCTTAGTTACTTGGTATTGCAAAGCAGAAATAAAATTTTGGTTATATAAATTATAATATTAATAAAACTAGATGTGTTTCTGTTTTATTATTTACTTTTCGACGATTATAATTAATAATAATAAGACCATCGAAAAAATATATTAATTAAGATATTGTATTTTATATTACGTAAAAGAATTTATAGAAAACAATAAACGACTTACCATCAACGAAGTAAAAAATATATATGTAAATGTCACTTACCTTTAAAACTTTATGAAATTTATCGAACCAGCATAAGAAATTGTAGAAACAATACCTGAACTGAAGTTCACCTCAAACATCGCCTTTAGAGAACATCTATTGACTTATTAATAACATTTTATTAAGATACAAGACTATTTTTATTTATTATACTTTAAAATTAAATTCACAATTAAATTTTCCAATCAACGGATCCGGATAGTAGACGTAAAAGTAGTAAAATAAAGTTATTATTTTACTGCTTTTACGTTAAGTCTACTAAAGACTATCAAGTTTTTATTAATTTGTTATCTAAATAATCAAATAATTTCATTGAAAAAATAAATTTTAAGTATATTTTTTGATTCATTTGTAATAATAATTTTAATTTCTATAGTGATCCAATTTTTACTTAACATATAATGAAGAATAATCAATAGTCATATATCTTATATTATGGAGTGTAGAAGCACATACTTTCAGCATTTCAAAAAAGTGATTTAGTACATTTAATGAAAATTGAAGTCAGCCAGTTAGAGAAGACAATTATTTTTATTTTGTCATATTTATTTTTAATGGTGAAAGATTAAACATACAATTTTTGTGTAATAGAGACCCATTTATATTTTTACTTCTACCCACCATGTTTCTTTATGACAAACCTTGTACTATATGAAGTTCGTGTAACAGCTGCATTCAATATTGAACTTCAAATTGCAGACTTCATTCAATAGGATGGAATGTACTATTTTAGCATAGAAGAGTGGATTGAGAGTCTTTGTCATATTGTTATATAAAAAAGACATTAGATATAACGTGTAAGCAACATACTCCTATTTTTCATTTCAAATACATATTTAAAGATCAGAAAGTTGTTAAAAATATGGATAATTCATGTTAATTAAAACAAGTTGCTTGCCTTGCTTCTTGCAATGTATACAAGGCCGTTTTGAACTTATGGGCTACAATTTAAATATTTTCGGTACAGCTAGCATCAGAAATATAAAAATACTGGACGGTTTTCAAGCAAGTGGTGTTATATGAAATGAGTTAAAAAATCATATTTTATTGACCTAGTTACCAATACTTAAGTAGGGAATAGGGATGTGCTGCAGCGACGACCAGAAGACATGCGACACATTATTGAGCTTGCTTTTAAGCTGAATGAGAATCAAGGCTTCAATACAGAAGACTAAAGAGACAGTGTTCCAAACTTTAGAATGCAATAATATAAGACACACTTCTCTAAGATAAAAAAAATATCATGCATTCTCGTATTGTATAATATTATCGTGACATAACGTGACATTGGCAAAGAGATTAGACCTGAACTTGCACGCTCGAAACGCCATAGATGAAGAACGATAACTACACCCTAATAAATAAAACTTCATTCGCTTTAGAGATTAGACTACAAATTAAGAAGTTTTTTTCGTTTACACACAGGGAATAAATTCATCTTATCTTAACAAACATATTTACAAAATCTATTAAAAAAAATATTCCAACAGTTCTACCTGCTGCTAGTTCCTACTTCAAAATCATAATTTTTTGAAATTTGTTTATTATAATGAAAATCTAGTCACTATGTATGTTTAGCTCAATATTTCACCGAAATCATGGAATATTTTCAAGACTTTTTAGTAGGTAGATCAAATACCTTTTTGGAGCATATTTCTATCAAGAAAATAAATTAACACTTTATTTCTAAAACTCTTCTCAACAACCAAAAGTTTCTCAAGCTGATTCTCACTTTTTTAAAAGTAGAAAAAAAATTACACACACAAAGAATAACACCTGAAACTTGTTTAGAAAAAACCCTAGTCGACGCCTCAAAACGAACCCACAAGACCTAACGTTCAAGTAAGAAGAATAAATACACAAACAAGTTAAAAACTTCTTACAAGGAAATTGAAAAAAAACCCCCTCAATCCACACCTCAAAAACGAGCGAACCAAATTCTAACCTTCAAATTGTAGGGCTGGACGAACTTCGCATCGCATAAGTGGCAGTGGTGGCGTTTAACGCCGGCGTGTATGAGCTCGTGGTTCTTGAGCACGTTGAGGTAGGCGAAGCTCTTGCCGCACGCCGGGCATTGATACTTGCGTACCGCGGAGTGGATGCGCGCGTGCGAGCTCAGGCTGCGCAGCGACAGGAACGTCTTGTCGCACTGCTTGCACTTGATGTCCGGCTGCGGGCGCGCAACAAATACTTATCAACTACCGTCACAGATCCTACTGTAAGTCATTACGAAAATGTTTAATTTTTGCTGCCTGTTTCACATTTTTTTTTTAAAAAGGTATTCACAAAACAGTTAAACTACGCACCAGAGGCTACTACCTTCTCTCTTCTCAAAAGCATAAAAAAATATATTTTTCTCTTTAAACTACTTCATTGTTTTTGAAAAATAACTTTTGTTGCACCAGACAAGACAAATGAAAATGATATACCACCTACAATACTTTTATTATGCTGTATTTGCCAACAGATTGACATAATCGTGAACACTAACGTGTCTGTATAATAGGACGTCATCGGCGGCAAGGGCGCCCCCCGCGGTACTCAAGCCTTACATTTTCTCGAAAAGTATACGTCCAATTTACATGCTACAAAGGCCAAAGCTTATCTTCATTAAATTTCCTTGATGATGAAATAACTTCCGCGCGTACGTTTCAATATACACGTAAAATAAAAATCGATAAAATATCACCTTACAATATTCAATTATTTTTTTTCCTTATTGTCACTTATTTATAAGAGATAGATATCGCGGACTTTTTTTTAGAAATACTATAGTAGAATATTTTTGTCATACAACATACTGATTCGATGGCGTTCCTTATTATTGTTATTACGTTATTTAAGACTAATGAAGACTTACACCACAATGTTTTATAACTTATAGCACTCCTGAAGAATGAAGGTTTCATACAAAACAAAAAAAGTAAATCAGATCAGTAGATACAGAGATCTTAGCATTTAAACAAACAAACAATCAAACTCTTTTGCTTTCTTATATTAGTATGGACAAGAAAACCTTACAACAAACATTTGTAAGCATGCAATGTAAGTGCACTAAATTAAATCGCTATAAACTCAATTGTCAAATTATTTTCACACTATGTTAATTAAACAAAAACACACATATAATAAAAATACCTTCTTTCCAAAATGTCCTCGCATATGAGCTTCAAAGTTTTCATACTTTTGAAAGCTCTTGCCACATTTCATACATTTCATCCTTTCCCGTCTTCGTTTTGGACCATCTGGGTCCTTCGGAGGTCTTCCTGGACCTCGCCGCCTCCGCCTTTGCAAGATTTGACTAAAAGATATAATTTTTTTACACTATTAACCTGGGAAACTAGTATTAAGACACAACATTTCTATTAAGATATTCCCCTTCCCCACTTTCCCTTGAAATCTTAAGGGATTAAGTGTGGAATAGTAGAATTCAATTCCGGGCTTTTATCTTGTTGCTAAAATTAAAATAATATTTTTTTCATTTCCCCAAGTAGAAATTGAATCCACAACTGTGATGTTTACAGTTGCATGCTTGTGCCCTCAACCATAACAGCCTCAATAAAAATAATATGAAATAAAAATATTTGACTGTATGTATAGGGATCAATGTCAATTTAATTGTTTGTTCAGCTTCAAACAGCAACATAGCCAATGAGAAACCTAGTGTTAACATATTCCTTTTCACCTTTCTACAAAAATTCATGATATTAAGTGTTGAGCAATGTAACTTAACACCACAGAGATGTAAGATGTGATATTTTACCTGATAAGAATAGCATCTGCAGAGGGTTTCTCTGTTTTATCTGAATTATCTATATTCTGCATGGCCATATTATTTTCATGCATTTTAACTTCATCACTGAGTTCTGTTATATTTACTTCTACAATATCATTTCCATCATTTGTAGGTTGATCGTTTTTTGTTTGTAAATTCTGATAAAAAACACAACATTTATTTAAAAATGTTACTATTAATAAGTGAATTTAGATTGTATGATTTAAAGTAATAAATATGTAATAGTAGGCCTGAGTGTATCTGTAATAAAAGTGTCACTATAGAATTCACTTTTAGTAAGACTTTGTTTATTAGCATTGTTTACAAATATTTAAAGAAATGGAACCATGTGGAATTATTTGAATTCAGGCAGATTAGGTACCATTGTAACATTACTTAATTGTGGCTACCATTAAGTTTCTTGTCCTATATTGGCAGAATTGCCTTCAAAAACATTTATAGTGTCATGAAAGTGCTTGCAAGACTATGTGAATAATATATATATTTTTATTCAATTATTAACATACCTGTAACTTGCACTGTTGTTTCAATATAACATTGGACCTTACTACTACTTGTTTGAAATAATATAACTTGTTCAACAAATCCAGACATGTTTGACAAATGAGTTTTGGAAGAGCATCTGAATCTGAAACCTATGAATGGTAATAAGTTAATAAACAGTAGGAGTATGATGTTACCAAAAAAGAACTTACTACATTAGAAATAATTTACCAAATCAAATATTCCACAAATTTATATTTCACTCATTGAATATATAAAGAACAAAGAAAATCAATAGAAGAACTGTAAATAAGAACAATATTTGGTCAAGATATAAATATGTTAAATTTTAATGTTTAAGAGAAGAATAAGTGAATATTTCATCACTTAAAGATGAAATATCATCAAATGTATGATTTCACTTTATTGATATATTTACCTCAACGGAAGTGCAATACTTAAATACGCCAGCAGAACAAGATGTAAATAAATCTTTTAATGGGCTCGTATCAGACAAACAAGCCCGACAAATCTTAGTAAAGTCTAATATATGTGACATTATTACTCATCAATGAAAAATATATACAAGCTCATTGATTATTTACAACAAATAAGTAAAGAACTAATCAATCAATTATACAAACAATTTGGTACAGACCATAAATATAGTTTATAACTTTATACTTACTGTCTACAGATAAAAATTTGGCATTTACATTATATGATTATACTCGGTGTTGCCATATTGTCCGAAATTAAATCGCTATATTTTTTGGTAAAATTACGCAGATTATGAACTTTTATGTACAGAAAAATCAGAGCTCGTTTTTTTTTTGATACCAGTGATAGAGTTGGTCGAACACTTGAAAGTAATTGCAGTTTGTCTTTAACGGCACACAAAAGTTATTATTAATATGTCGTTTTTTTTTCAGCTAAACACTGCATCAACACACAGCTTGTAGCAGGACAGGCAGAGTGTTAAGACACTTTGCTCCTCACTTTCTGCTGAATTGCGTGTTGAGTGACATAACTCAACGCCGCGCTTTGCCATTTAATATATCCTGCTCGTTAAAATAATTATTTATCTTGGTTTGGGCGCGCTGCAATATTTTAGTTGAAAAAGAATTCAAAGGAGGCGAACTCTTCTGCTTTTTACTCAAGATCTACAAGACTACTCGTTACAATACGATCGTACGATGTTACGTTATTAAAACATGACAAACTTATCCAGAGCTATAGGATACTTCTATTGAAGCATATGATGATAAAGTTTAAAATATTGTGCGCTAAAAAAGCTTCTTCATATTTACAACAAAATCTAATCAAATAGAGATAATATTTTTTAAAAGTGGCTATCTCTCATCCTCATGTAATTTTTTAAATCGTTCTCTGTTAGTTAAATTAGCTTCACGCTTTATGCCGCACACAGCAGAGCAGGGTGGGCAGAAGGAACCTAGTATTAAGACACTCTGTTCCCCGTTTTCGTTTTCGTTTCGTTTCGTTTCGTTTCATTTTCTGCCTAATTCTGAAAGCATTGCGTCTTGAGTGGCGGAACTCAACGCTGCGCTTTGCCTCGACACCAGAGTGAAAAAATTAAAATATAAATTTGAGTAAATATTTCATCTCTTCGAGTGGGGATGGAACCCACAACCAGTTGGTTTTACAGTCACACTTTGTGCCAGTGCGTCACGACTGGCCTCTAGATACCTACTTACTTTTTAAAAAGAAGCAATTGAACTGATATCGAAATGAGGTTATCCCTGGGAGCTCTTGAATTGTTGTAAAATAACTGATAAAAACAGTAAATGCTTGCGTACTTCACAAAAGTTTAAAGATATGACTAATAAGCAACTGGAATGTCATTGAACATTAAGTGGATACTTAAATTACGTTTTGAAATAATTTACTGTTACCTATATGATAAGGACGCTTTATTTCATTAATGATAAGAATATTAAACAGCATTGAGTAGGTGACATGGAATATATACTAATAAAATTAAAACACGGTACTTTTGTTAACAATATTATAATCTAGAATATTTATTTCCCAAAAATAATAGAAATATATGCTGTAAGAATAAAACATTCTCATTCTATATTCTATAAAAATCTCTTGTCCTTAAAGATCGTAAAGGGCCAATATTCTTTTTTGTTATTTAATATATAAAATATGTAAAATAATGGTTTTCTTATTATTAGAGTACGGAAATATTCATTTTTAGCAGCATATGCTTCAAATTATTGTGCGAATTTATTGCACAATATTATGAAATGAGCAAAGTACTGCATAATACAGAAAAATAACGTCTGTCCATATTAACATTATCGAATATGAAACGGCATCTTTACAGGAGAGCTCGTCATTTTTTATACAGTGTTTTTGTTATAACCACTTTAAATGAAACCACAGTTTTAACTACTCTATAAAGACGTAATATAATTAAAACAAAAGAGATTTTTCCAAAAATGAAAAAGTGGTTTTTTCATACAAAATAACTAGTAAAATTATCGTTGTAAAATAAAACGCCATTTGTCAAGAATAACGCAAACAGACACAAACCTATTAGAGTGATAATGCCGCACACGCCTCATTCAAAATCGCGTCGTAGGTAATGGCAGCTATGTTCAATTGCGTAAAATAGAACGAGCAATATCTACAAAAGTGCCAGATAGGCAACGCTTAGTAGTATTTTTTTAGTAGTAGGTGTTTACGTTATTTGTATCTATGCGTAACTGCGTCACACGAAATACAGGTATGGATAAACATCGTAAAATGAAAAAAAATCCCACGTTTAAACTGTTGAGGAATCTTGATTAATTTCTTTAGGTACAGGTTTGAAATATTTTACCCTATATGTAGATCCCGTAAAAGGAGCGCAGACGCTTCCACCCTGTATACAGCCGTGGTTAATAAAAATCTGCACAAAATTAATATTAAGGTTTTTTATTAACTACGTATATTAAAAAAAATAAACATCTTAAACTTTGACAGACTTCCCTGTAAATTTGCCGATTTTAACATCCACAAAACTTTGGCTACAATATTTATTAAAATTATTTTTTTAATAAAATCTTTTGTTTTGCGCATAGGAATCTAGATCATGTTTGCCATATAATGGAAGTGATTGAACACTGAGAGGAGAAGATGTACGAGGAGGGTTATTAATAACTACGGAGTCACGATGTAATGTCCCCATTTGCCCCTCGAATATTATTTCATTTATGAACTTCTTTGCTAACATCTGCTGAGTTTCTGCCATATTTTGGAGTTCCACTGCCCACGCTGCAGCTATTGTATTATAATAATTAGGCAAGTTTTTAAAGTATTCACAAGACAATTGAGTCAGCTGTTCAGATATATCTCTTGGCCTTTTTTTCTTCCTAGGGGGTTCAACTTGTGCCTGCAAAACCATAAAAAAAAAACATTATTAATATTTTTTAAATATAATACCTAAAACAGACTACTACTACTAACTGAAACAGAATTAGAGCTGCAATAAATGCAGTATTGTGCAATGTTTAATATAAGTTTATCATTGTTTGTGACATTAACATCATAATTAAAAGAATATTTGACAGGGGTGTTTAATTACTACTCGGTACGCAGTTTCACGTGACGCATCTTTGGATAAAAACTTTTAAACGATCGGTCTTCGTTTGTCCGATTTTTTTTACGAAACAATGTAAGCCCATATGCCTATATGGGCTTACATTCTCATAGTTTTTTTTTTTTATTGTTATTTCTTAACACTACAGACACTTGGTCCGTACCCTTTTTAAATGTATTATTATATCTAATTTCCTTATCATGTATATTAATTACATTATCGTTTACATACAATTAAAACCTATAATAGGAAAATTATATTTTTAACTTTGGCGAGAACGCATGGCTTAGTGGTCAGAGCGCCTGGTCGGTTCCCAGGAGGCGCGGGTTCGAGTCCCGCTGCGTTAAATTTTTTATACGTTTTCTTAATAAGTATTATTGTACAGTAGTTAATATGCAATTATTACAGTTATTTAACTAAGAATATTATGAATCCTTCATATCAATAATTTAACATTTAACGCTGTGTGTCTGAATGAGTAAATTAAATTTTTCACTGACATCAGTACATTTAGCAGAGTATATTATATAGGTAAAAAGAACAAAGTTACAAAAATATATACGTGTAATAAATAATTAGCTTTATATATATTTTATAAATATCAAATATCAACAATCGTTTCGTATTTTTATTATTTAAAACAATCAAAAATTCTTTGACGATAATGTCGTAAAAAAATCATATTAGAAGTCATTACAGTTGTCAATCAATTCTGCTTATTAAATCAATAATCATGTATTTTAAGCGGGCGAAGCCGTGGGCGAGCCGCTAGTGACATAATATTACGATTTTAATTAACGTGATTGTTACCTAATTTATTATAGAATACTAGCGGTCCTCTCGCGGTTTCGCCCGCATACCACTTATAATTATATTATTATGCTGCATTTCCAGCATCATTTATTATTATAAGACTAATTATATTATTTATACATTCAATACATATTGAGAAAGTGCAAGTTACGTGGTTGCTTGCGAGGACGAAATCCGCGGCTTGCTGAGCCTTGAATTATTTTAATTTTACATTTTCTCGAAAAGTATACCTACAATTTACGTGCTATAAAAGTGAAAACTTATCTTCATTAAAATTCCTTGATAATGGAATAATTTTCGGTTGAACTAAGGTTGAAATATCCTTACCAATCCAATACCTTCCAATATTCAATTATTTTTAGACACAAAATGTCTTATTGTGACTTATTTATAAGAGATAATAGATATAGGGTGTCGCGGACTTTAATTTAGAACTAATAAAAGTAAATGATTACATATATAACATGATGGCGTTCCTTATTATTATTATTTCATTATTTAAGGCTAATTAAGAATCAAATCGTAATGTTATATAGCACTCCCGAAGAATGTAGCTTTCATACAAAACAAACAAAAAGTAAATCCGACTAGTAGTTCCAGAGATCTTAGAGTTTAAACAAAAGAAAAAACTCTTCCGCTTTATTATATTAGTATAGATAAAACAAAAAAGATATCTTTTTAGGAAAATGTACAGTTGATAATTATTATTCAATAATATATAAAAGGACTTGTGCTGACTGACTGTAGTAAGACGCACGCAGAGCCGTAACAGCTGATGGTAGAAACGTGAAATTTGGGCAGATGTTTATTTTCATATTACGTCCAAACTGTTGATGCATCTTGATTAATTTCTTTAGGTATAGGTTTGAAATATTTTACCTTATATGCTCTTTCCGTAAATGGAGCGCTGCCTCTTCCACCCATATATATATATATATATATATATATATATATATATATATATATATATATATATATGATAATGCTATTATAACACTAAATTAATTGAGTTTAGTAAATAAAAGATTGTGTAGATTGCGAGCGGGTCGCTAGTTAGTCTTAGTATTACAAATCTTACATTACTTTCTGAAGTAAGTAGCTTGTCATTTTTTTTATCACTGCCCTCTGTTGCTGTACCTTCGTAAAGACTTGATCCACTGTCTGAAGAATATGGTGCTTCTAGATTTTGAAGAAAATTCATCTCTTCGAAGTACCACAGTGACGGTAATACGTCTTCTGGATTACCATCACTTTTCTTAGTTTCTCTAATCCTCTTTAGTTCTTTGCGGAAATTTGTTCGTAAAGAATTAATTTTTTTTATAACATCTTGTTTGTCGGCGTTCGGGATATACTCGCGGTATTTCTTTATTGTTCTTTCTTTTTCCCTCGGTTGGTGTAGTCCTTGCACTTGACGTCCCATAAAGCAGGAAGTGAACGATATATTTCGATAAACTGAAGAATGAATTGCCTTTCTGCTTTTTTTACATTCATAATATCACGTTACGTACGTCTCCACTTGTTGACACCAACTAACTCCATATTGCACAATATCACACATCTATGCTAATGCAATATTTGCCAACATGGCGCAACCTTTCAATATCCAGAAATATGCGTTCAATTTTATTGCACAATCTATATTGTACAATAATTAACAATTATATTGACTTATATCGGAGCCGGTAAAATTTGTTTGCATGCACGCATGTTTTGCTATATTTATTTTATAATTAATACACAATATAAATGAATAGCTTAGTTGCTCAAAATTTATAATTTAATCTCTACAAACTGTCATGAAAATATATTCGTTTACAGTTAAACATTAGAGTTGAAACAGAAGATGCTCTTATAGATAATATGATAAGCATTTTTGTAAACCTGTTAACAATAAATAAGTTCTAACGGTACATCGGCATATTCATAGCTCATTGTTAAATGTCAAGTTTGTTAGTGCGTCGTTTGCAGTGTCGCTGATTGGATTTTAGACCTTTTAGGTTAGGCTTTAGATAAATTATTAAATTTACTGCATTTATTATTATTGTGTAGTTACAATAACTTGTGCGAAATAAGAAGAAACATGTGTGAACGTAAAATATTTTAAAAATATGTACATATATTAATATTTTGAATAATATAATATCGTGATAACTTAGTAAATATAGTCTTACTTCATAACATAGTGCGTGCATACGCGATCATTTCATAAATACACATTGTATTCTCGGTACTGATAACAAAGTGATTTAACATAACATTCCCAGTTGTAATTTTGTTGCCGGCGTGATAACATTCCTTTGTACCTGTACTTGTTTGTTTACAAACAGTGGCAAAACATGGAGGGACATGACTCGGTACCTATATTAAATATGCCATCAGATTCACGCATCCAGGGCTTAAAAGATCATTTTCTAAAAGAATTTGGATGTGCACCAGATTTCATTGCTCGTGTCCCCGGCCGCGTTAATATCATCGGTGAACATATTGATTATTGCGGCTATCCGGTGTTGCCAATGGCGTTGGAACAGGATATACTAATCGCGGGCAAAATAATAAACGACTATAAAATTTGCTTACGAAACAAAAATTGTACGTATAAAAGTAAAGATTTCAATATAAAAAATCATAATGATATTAAAATTGAAGCTGATTTAAATGGAAAACCTTATTGGTACAATTATGTACTTTGCGGTGTCAAAGGAGCTTTGGAATATTTAAACAATGAAGTGTCGAG
>JAATLQ010032087.1:0-13007 GCA_013421005.1 Heliconius erato x Heliconius himera | reverse complement strand
ATCAGGCCATAGCATTTCTGGCAGAAAAATACTGTGCCCAATATATTACTTGGAATCCACTGAAAGCTACAAAAGTTCTGTTACCTGAAAACGCTTCTTTTGTTGTAGCTCACAGCTTATCTGAATTAAATAAAGCTGCTACTAATGACTATAATCGTCGTGTTATAGAATGCAGATTCGCAGCAAAAATATTAGCTTTGTCTACAGATGGAGTAAATGATCATAATATTATTACATTAAGTCAAGTACAAAAGTTACTAAATAAAAATTTAGAACATATGATAATACTAGTACATGAAAAATTACCAAAGGAAATATATACCAAGGAGGAAGTGTGCTCTATATTAAATATTACTGAAGATGAAATGAGTAATTTTTATTTAACTCCAAATACGATACATTTGCAGGAGTTCAAGCTTAAACAGAGAGCTTTACACGTATACGAAGAAGCTTTGAGAGTCGATGCATTTCGTAATATTTGTACAAATTCTGTAAAAAACGGAGAGTTGAACGGTGCATTAAATGGAATTGGTGATTTAAACAATTGTGAAGACAAAAACGATACACTAACTAAATTAGGAGAGTTAATGTCGAAGAGCCATGAAAGTTTAAAAACATTATATGAATGTTCTCATGAAAATCTAGATATTCTTGTAGATATTTCTAAACAAATGAACATCCATTCGCGGCTAACGGGCGCCGGGTGGGGCGGATGTATCGTGGCGCTGTGTCCAAATGATAAGATTAACGATTATATTGAAATGTTAGAAAATGAATTTTATATAAAATATTGTAATATTGATAAAGCTTCCGCTAAATCATACGTATTTGCAACTAGTCCTAACTATGGCGCAGCTATTTATGTAACTGAATGAATGATTATTATTTTTATGCTGCGTACATTAGTATGTTATGCTATATAATGTACGTAGAAAATTTTGTTTTACCACGACTCAAAATAGTATTATTTATTTTTCGTAATTTATTAATTATCCATTTTAAAATATTTTATTATAAAAATAAGATGTTGTGGGAGAGCATTTAGGGTTCTTATCACATTTTTATAATTCAGTAATTAATACGCAAGAAGTAGTTTTTGTTCTAGAGTTGAGTCTTGAGTTTTTTTTGTTTTATTCAGAAATATTTAAGTGAAGATAATAAATTACTTATGGTGAATTATGAATTATTATTTATAAACAAATGTGACAATTAGGCATCCAATAAAAATATAAATATTGTTTTATAAATAGCTTTTTATTTTTCCTTCCTAACTTTTGCCCATGGAAAAACTATCTGGCACTACACACAACATACAATACTAAATTCTTAGTCAAGCCATAGTAAATCAACTATGTACATTTAATTTTCATAGAAGGTTAGTTATAATGTATAGATTTTATTACACTTGAAAGTTGATATTATTTAAAGTTTTTTTAAACTATAGATTATCTAGCCTATGCAAGCTGCTTCACCTGCATGGCGTTATAGTTAGCTGAATACAAACTATATAGCCAATTCTTGAGACTAGTGAAAAATAATATTCCTTTACAGGGTGCAGGCGTATACAAACTAGATTGTTACTATGGCTTATAATTATATATTTGAAGTCTCAAACCCTCCATACCGAAAAGTCGAGTATCTTAAAATGTATAATACTAAAATACGCGCTTAATCAGATTATATAGTTCCATTTAAAATGTCTAATAATCGTGAAAATCAAAGATCTTATTATATTGTACGTTCTCATTTCGTACAAAATTTTACAACTGTAGACCGTGCTAAGTACTCTGTAGTGGAAGTACTCTATATGCCGCATAAAAGCTTGTTTCTTTTGATTGCGTTGACATAGAAAGTTGATTTCTCTATGCTCCAATGAAACATTGATCTAAATATTTGATATTAATTTCAGCTTGATACCTCTATGAGATCTTGACAGACCTACTATAGGCGGACAACAAAGTGATTCTATAAGAATTCCGTTTTTTCCTTCAGAGGTATGGAACCTTATAAAAAGCTAAGTATATAATTATATAAATATAATGTTGAGTGGCGGTACTCAATGCCGCGGTTTGCCTTGATGCCAGAGCGAGGAAATGAAAATATTAAATATATAAATCCTCCGAGTTGGAATCAAACCCACAACCGTCGCGTTAACAGTCAATGTCCTGCTATGTGCGGGATACAGCGAGAAATCAAAAAAAAATGCCAGTATCTCTAAATTTCCATAATATATTTAAATGAAACATGCTATAGATAATAACAAAAATTCTTATGTTGTTTCAATCTTATTTTCTTTTTCGATATTTTATTTTGTACGGTAATAGAAGATTTTATTAAGTACAATATCAGCCGGTTTCTGGAATGAGAATTAAAGGTTAAGAACGTCTCAAACTTTACTCAACTGTTATCAATGTCAAGTTGTCATTAATAAAATCATAAACATAAATACGTGTTGACTAATGACGTAAGACGTCACGTAAATTTCAGTGTTTGTCATTGTCTAAAAAAGTATAAAACATTTAGGATTACATATTTTATTACGTATGTAATGTTTAAATGTTTTTTTTTTTGTAGTATATAATCAGTTGAATTAATTTATTTTAATTGGTATTGTGTAGCGCTCTTCTAAAAACTAAGTTTAATAGGTCGTTAGGTAAGTAAACTTTGTAAATAATTTAAATTACTATTTTAGATATGACTTTCCTAATATTTTTCTTATTTACTAATTTCATAGCTTACTAAGGATAAGCAGCAATGGGTTTACTTAAGGTATTTTTTATTATTATGATTGTCATATTTTAGGTTATCTTGTAGAAATGCTGCTTGAAGTAAAAATAGTCATTTACGTATACTTTGTCCCATACGCAATTTTTGATTTTACAAGCATAATATTTTCTTTGTACATCTCAGAATATTTTTTTAGAATTAAATAAGTTATTCATATATGTTAAACTGAAATTTATTGTTACATTTTAGTTTCTATATAAAGAATATGCTGTAAATAAAATATGTGATAATTTTAACTAAGTTTTTTTTCAACTAAGATTGAACACTGAATAGTCTTCTTCTCTAATTCTTTATGTAAAAATGTGTATCAGAATAAGATTTCATATAAATATTATTTGAGACTGCTGTGGCACAGTGGCACTTGGGGTAATGGTAATATTTCCTTACTCTGGTAAGAAGACAAAGTGCAAGGCTCTACGGTTCTAGGTTAAAATTAAATAGGCCAATTTTTGGAACAGAGTGTGAGAATACCAAGTTTCTTCTGCCTACCTTCCTAAGCCTAGCATACAGAGTGAAGAAAAAAAAGAGCTTTGAATGATAATAAAATATATTTATTTCATTTTCAGGGTAATCCTTTAGATGAGGAGGGTTGTATTTGTACAACAGTTACCACTGCTAAAAAAAGAAGATTAAGAAGAAAGAAGTTACAACAGGCAAGAAATTTAAGTATGAAATACTATCTGATGCTAACTAAAAACTTTTATTAGTAGAGGTTTGAATTAATAAGTAAAAGTCTACTAGTAGTACTGAAAAATTATAGTTTGTACACCTCATTTTACTTTATTTTTACATAATATAATTATTGAGAAAAAAATGTTGTAACTTGTAATTTATTAATTTGTATTATAGAAGTGAAACAAAACAACATACAAGAAATAAAAATGTTAAATAATGAACCAGAGAAATCAAGAGAAGAAATCAAAGCTGCAAGAGAAGCTAAAAAATTAGCAAAACAAAAAGCAAAAGTAAAAGATACTATCATTACTTCTACAAAAGAAAATGTAAATCCATCCACTAAACCAAGTGGCAGTAAACCAAAAAGTGAGACTTCAGTAAAAATAGAAGAAAATAAACATGAAGAATTAAAAATAACATCTGAATCACCTAAAAGTAAAGATGAAGTCGATAGAGCAGCAGTTGTTACAGAAAATATTGCAACAAATGCAGAAAAATCTTTAGAAACTATCAAATCTGAAAGGGCTGCAAAAAAAGCAGCGAAACAAGCTAAAAAGAAGTCAAATAATGATAATAAATCGGTTGATGAGAGGCCAAACAATGATGGCCTAGTTAATGATCTGGTGAAATCTGGTGAAAACAAATCTGATAATGACAAACCTGTTAACGATTTAACGGTAAAGGAAGTTTACGATACACTGAAGGATATAGTTAATGTTGCAAAGGATGTTCAGGCTGTTACAGACAAAGTTATTGCTATAGACTTGGGACATCGGAAAGTAAGTATAAATTGTACTCACAAGAATTATAATGTGGAACTGTATAAACCAAGATGAAAACAGTTTAATGTATGTTGATTTTGATTTAGTCAACCTTTTTTATCATTTTCTGTCATTGTGCCGAGTGGCAGAACTTTACGCCGCGCTTTGTCGTTCGTTACCGATTTAATAAAAATTATCGCTCATTTTTAAGACAAATTTGTCAAAATACAATAATCAAAACTGTATTTTAATTGGTTAAGCTATTTTGCATGCGCAAATGCACAGACAAACAGAATTAAAAAATAACACTGTTTTGGTTTATATTTAATTAATAAATGTCTCCAATAATAGAATTTATCATATACCTTCCATGTACAGATAGTGATCAGCTACAATTTTAATTTATGTGTATATTTTTTTTTGAGGCCAGTCGTGGCGCAGCGGCACGAAGTGTGACTGTAAAACCGAATAGTTGTGGGTTCGATCCCCACTCGAGGAGATGAAATATTTACTTAAATTTATATTTCCATTTCTTCGCTCTGGTGTTGAGGTTGAGCGCGGCGTTGAGTTCTGCCACTCAATACGCAATGCCTCCAGAATTCGGCAGAAAGTGGGGAACGGAATGTCTTAACACTAGGTTCCCTCTGCCTACCCTGCTATGTGCGAGATACAGCGTGAAGCTGATTTATTTTTTTTTACAGACCAAAGATGAACCCACAAAAAGTAAGGCTGAGCTTAAAGCAGAAAGACGTGCCAAGCAAGAAGCTCAAAGAGCAGCAAAAGAATCCGCACAAATTACTAAGCAAAAAGCAGAATCTAAAGTAGAAACTAATAAGTCACCTAGTGTACCTAAAGAAGTAAGTAATCTAAATAATATTTAATAAAAACACTGATTTGTTAAAAGTTGCAAGAATAAATTTCATCAAAATTTGACAATTCAGTTAAATCAACTTGAATTTAAAATAAATGTATTGATTGAATCTTTTGTTGTAAGATTTTTTATTGTGAATAGTCAATCTAACTTGATAATATTCCGAAATTTGCAAGTTTCTGTATGAAGTTCTGTATACATAATTTAATATAATTAAATGAAAAAATTTTCAATAATTGAAGGCAGAGACATTTTTCAATGATAGTCCAATTTAATAATTTGCTTTTATACAAATATTTTTTTTAACTTTTCACCACATATAGTGGTGTAGCCAGAGTGTTAAGACACTCCATACACCACTAATATTAAATACGTCATTCCCACAAATGAGAATCGAATCTACAACCGTCGCGTTTACCGTTACACGTTAGGGCCACTGGACCATGAAGCTTTTTATTTACCATTGTACCATTGTTTTTTTATGAATTTTACAGGAAAAATCCAAACCAAAGTCTGTTGAAAAATCAAAGCCAAAATCTCAAAGTATGCAAAAGATGAATTGGTTCCAACACCTCCATACGGAGCATGATAAACAGTCATTGAAGCAAATGGCCATTAACAATAAGTAATTATATTATTTTTTTTCCAATATAAAGTATGAATATTGTTAAAGTTTTCATATTTCAAAAACATAATAATAGTATAATAACCTTCATTATTAATTTACAGATTTAAAAAATCTTTTACGTTTTTATATTTACTCCCATAACACATGTTATACAAAACCTACAGTGACAGTTACCTACACCTTTCCTAGATCATTCTAGTCTTTCGCTACTACCACTTTAGTCTTTCTCTATTACTATGTACTTTACCTTTCTTTCTTTATTCATTTCTACTTTTTTTTATTAATATATATAAATATTTACATTAATTACGTTTGTTATTCTTTTTCAATATACACGTAATTTAAATAGATATTTATGAGCAATTAATCATAGATACATTGTTGTTTATTATTAACTAATTTATGCGCGCGGCTGTGCCTGCATTGTTGAGCAGTTTCGACACTGCCTATAAAAACTGAAATCCTTATTTCACACATTCCATGGAAAAAAAATCAAACAAATTGGTTGCATATTACTAATTTTAAAAAAAATCATCACAAAATTTGTGATGACAATAATGAACACTACAAAAAAAGAATTGTCCAATTTGGTGACGTCAGGCAGATACATTAACATAAAAGGCAAATATCCTAGTAGTATTATAAATATAGTTCCACTTTCTTGCACAAATTACTGAACAGATGTAGATGCAACTTTATAGTTATAGAGCTTATACATCAGAATAACACCGGCTTTAATTTATACAAACGTTTTATATAATTAAGATGTAATATTAGGTTAAGCGAGCGAAACGTCACAAGCTTATATTTTTTTTATAATAATTTTCAGTTTACATCCAGCGGTCAAAAAGTTGGGTGTTCAACTGGCGAATCATATCGTCACCGGATCTAATGCGAGATGTATTGCATTATTAGATGCTTTGAAGAAGGTATTGTCTTATTTTGTTTCAGCTTCACATTATATTTGGACCTTGTTGAGTACACGCTGTTCCCCATTAAGACTTTTCAATTCCCCATTTTTAGCCAAATTCGCTTGCCTTGTTACTAGAGCGCAGAAGTGAAAATATTAAATATTTCGTTCCCCCGAGTGGAATTGATCTCGCAACCTGTCGCGTTTACAGTCGCACGCTTGTGCCATTGCGACACGACGGACTCGTCTTGAAAATTATTTAAATAAATAATGGACATGTCTATTTTATTTCAGATGATACGTGACTATACGTTACCAGCGCGTACGGAACTATCGCGTGGGTTGGAGGCGGCTGTGGCCGATTGTGCCTCATTCCTGTGGGCTATGAGGCCTCCATCTGCTGCTCAAGTTAATGCACTGAAACATTTAAGACATCATATAACACAGCTCCCCAGCGATGTGGATGAGTTTGATGTTAGTAACTTTATACACTGTAATTGTACTTTCATTTCTAAATCTTGGTACAGTAGAAACTCGATTAACTGGAAAAATTGTTGTCGTTAAGCATTCGAATAATCGAAAATCCGGATAATCGAATGTATGAAGAAAGGCGGGTTTTATGCATTAATATTAACGAAAATCAATGTTTGTTATGAAATTAGTACAAGATACATTTTCCAACATACAAAACATTTACGATTATGTGAATATATTTTAAATGAAACTATTTTAACCGGATTAATCGCGTATATTTAAGGTTTTACATTTGGAAACCCGATGTTCCGAACACTTTGCAGTAGTCTGAGGTACAATATACGCGATTAATCCGGTTAAAATAGTTTCATTTAAAATGTGTAATAATCGTAAAAATCAAAGAACTTATCATGTTAATATAATTGTTCGCGGTTGGTAGTCCAGATAATCGCGAGTTCGTATAACTGAGGGACGGTTACCCGAATTTCTACTGTATCTATACCTAGCTTTAGCTCTAGGCTTCACAAATCCCTTAACAATTTTTCTAAATTCCTACTTCTAAATATTTACAGGGTTAAATAATAGACTATGAGGACTAAGAAGAGGACTATATAGATTGAATCGTTAGACCCAGTTTGTTCTTGTATTTTTATTCTTCATTAGGCCCAAACATTCTTGATATGTAGGTTTTGAGATTTATAAAGAATTATATAATTAATAAAAATGGGCGTTAACAAGACGAGACTCAATATTAAATTTTTATTGTGTTAAAAATTTTGTATGATATATAATAACTGAAAGAATAATTGCACAAGTGCACTTTTAACGATTTAATTTAGGAAACTTATATTACAAAGAGTAATATTGTATATATTTTTGTTTTGAACGCGTGGCCTTTTATTTGTCTTGTTATCACGCTCTTTCCGTTCCTCTCATATAAACTAAATAAGTATTTCGATAGTTTTGACACTCCAATGTACCAATTCATTATTTTCTTTAATCCAGGCAAAGAAATGTTTACAAGAAGAAATCGATCGCTACATTCACGAGCAAATAGAAATGGCGGGTGAGGCCATCAGTATTGCAGTGCGCAAGAAGATATGCGACGGGGATAACATACTCACTTATGGATGGTATTTATTTTGTACATATTTTTATTTTTTCTCACAATATTTTGGAGTAGGAGGAGTACTAGTGCAGATAATGTAGTTTTGATAACATAAATAAACATTAATTATTTTAGATGTTGTTTATTTTTACTTTTTTTAATCATTGTGTTGACTGATTTAACTGACTGGTCACTCAATTCAGCTCTGTGTCACTAGAATGGGGACATTAAAATATTTTTTATTAATAATTATTCTGTAACGTCAGGGATCAAATCCGCCATAACCGCTTGTTAATCATTGTTGCATCAAACACTTTCATCAGAATGACGTTTATTTATTTTAAATTAAATAATACCCGATTTTAAGTTAAAAATCTATTTGCTATATGCGGGATAAGCGTGAAGTTATAAAAAATAGGTAATATATGATTTTTAACATTTTAGTGTTATTCCACACCCAGGAAACAAAAATATTTTTTTGAAAATGTATAAAAATTTGATTGTAGCCGTTTGTACGTTTTCTAAAAACTAGAGCCCACTTGTGGCGCAGGGGCACAAAGTGTGACTGTAAAATCGACTAGTTGTGGGTTCAATCCTCGTTTGTGGAACAGAAATATTGATTTACATTTATATTTTATTTTTTTGTTTTGGTTTTGCTAGTCAACTATCGGAATGCCTCCAGAATTCGGCGGTGTGTGAGGAACATAGTGTCTTAACACTAGTTTCTCTCTGCCTACCCTGCTGTGTATGGGGGATACAGTGTGAAGCTGATATAATTTAATTTCGATTTAAATAGTATATATACGTTTGTTCCCCGTGCAGCTCGTCGCTGGTGGAGCGCATCCTGGTGTCGGCGCACGGCGCGGGCGTGCGGTTCCGCGCGGTGGTGGTGGGCGCGCGCGTGGGCGGCGGCGCGCCGGAGCTGCTGCGCCGTCTGCGCGCCAGCGGCGTGTGCGCGCTCTACGCAGACATCTCCGCGCTCAGCGCGCTCATGCGACATGTTGGTTTTTGTTTTTTTTTTAACTTGTCTGTGGCTAAGAAATAATGGTGTAGGGTAAATGCGTTAATCATTATATTTTTTGTTTGCTTTTTTATTTTTTTTACTCTGTGGCTAGAATGTGACAGTGTAGACTCTAATGGGACCGTGAGTAATATTTTCTGGAAATCAATGTGCTAGTCCCGCGCTCATCGCTCTAATACATATTGTTTGATTTTGTTTAAATCATTTTAATCAACAGGCCAATTAAACACTCATCACAAAATGTGTCATACTGGTTTTTGTTTATTATTGACAGGTAAGAAAATTAAGCTTGTAACTTATTTAGTTTTCTTTTGTATCTTGACAATTATTTCCTAACTTTTATTTTTGAGGCCAGTCGTGGCGCAGGGGCACAAAGTGTGACTGTAAAACCGACTGGTTGCGGGTTCGATACCCACTCGAGGAGATGAAATATTTACTTAAATTTATATTTCCATTTCTTCTCTCTGGTATCGAGGCAAAGCGCGGCGTTGAGTTCTGCCACTCAACACGCATTGCCTTCAGAATCCAGCAGCCACTTTCTACCGGATTCTGAATCCGGAATGGAGTGTCTTAACACTAGGTTCCCTCTGCCTACATTGCTGTGTGCGGGATACAGCGTGAAGCTGATTTATTTATTTGATTTATTTTTTATTTTTCAACAGATGAACAAAGTAATAGTTGGTTGTGCGTCCCTCCTTATCAACGGTGCGGTACTGGCTCCGGCTGGAACGTTATCAGCCGCTTTATCAGCTCGAGCACACAACGTACCGTTGTTGGTTGCCTGCGAAACGCACAAGTTTGCCGATAACGTGCAAACTGATGCGTTCGTTTATAATGAGATTGGTTTGTTTGCCTTTTCTTTTTAATATTTTTAGATGGATGAATTCGAGACGAAAATTTAAATAATATTATTACAAAGAATATATTGTCAATTTCTAAAGTATTAAGTAGCAGAATGTTCAATTTTATTTTGATTTTTTTTTTATGTCGAGTGGGGGTTGAAACCACAATTATAGTATTAACAGTCTGATGTGAATACTGGCTATGATAGTGTCAAAGTGATTATGAATTTCCAACTGAAGTTTCTAGAAATTTAATTTAGGTAAATAATTTTCACGCTGTGGCTTGACGTTTTAAATAACCGCACGTTTAAAGTAAATATAAATAAGTTTGATAGGAATTTAAAGACTTTTTGACGAAATGCATAATAACAATAAAATATATATTTCAGGTGACCCAGACGATTTGATAGATAAAACAGACGACAACTCACCTTTAAAGGACTGGAAATCCAACCCGAACTTATCGCTACTTAATTTAACTTACGACGTAACACCACCGTCGTTGGTAACGGCCGTTGTTACTGAACTGGCAGTTTTGCCTTGTACCAGCGCGCCTGTAGTGGTGCGATACAAAATGTCCGAATATGCACTTTAAAACTTTAGATTTTAATAAATACATCAAATATTATAGCATTTTGTACAATTATTTAATATAAGATGTATAATATATGTTTTAAATTTAAAACCCTCTTACAAAACCAATGTACGCCAGTGACAATCGTCATTAACGAAACTTCCATATAATAATAATAGTATAATATAAAATATCGCAAGAAGCACTTCAAAACTGTGTTAATTTAAGTAATATTTTGTATTGTTATGTTTTGTAAAACTGGCTAGATTTGAAACGGCAACAAACCTGTAGCTCATCTGGTACTGCACGGGATCGTGGGTGGGTGATCACTTATCATCAGGTCACCTGTACGGTCTTTTCCATTGTCTTTTTCATAAAATACCCTGCCTATCTTATATAACCTAATGAACGCTAGTGATGGTCATCGAAGTTGGTTATGTTTAAATGTATTATATATAAATGTCGGAGTATGCACTTTAACATTTTATTGAAATAAATACATTAAATTGTATAGCATTATGTACATTTATTTAACATAAAAATATAATACATATTTTTGATTTGAAACCTGCTGACACACATTATATACGCCAGTGACAAGCGTCAATGAACAAGCGGTGTTTCCTTTAGTTTTATAATATTGGGATAAGAATTTTAAATCTATGTTTAAATAAAAAAAAATACTTAAAATTTATAATATTTTATAGAAAAAGGGTTTGCATTTACTATGAAATCAAATGTAGTCTTAGTGCCGGTCGTTATAAATGAGCTAACAATGTTTCCATTAATAGTATTATACAGGTTGGAAGCGGCAGCGCTCCTTTTACGAAAACAGCATATAGGATAAAATATTTCAAACCTATACCTAAAGAAATTAATCAAGATGCCTCAACAGTTTGGACATAGGATTTTTTTTCATTTCACGATTTTTATCCATACCTGTATTTCGTGTAATGCGATTACGTATAAATATTGGGATTTATACACCTACTACTACAAAAATTCTACTAAAGGTTAAACAACTATGAACTTTATCACCAATACCTACGACACGATTTCGGAATAAAGCGTGTGCGGCGGTGTTCCTTTGATAGGTTTATGTGTGCGTGCGTCGTCCTTACAAATGGCGTTTTATTTTAAAACGTCAATTTTATAATTTATTTTGTTTGAAAAAATAACTTTTTCATTTTTGAGAGTTTATTTTTTTCTGATTTATATTAGGCTTTTATAGAGTAGTTAAAACTATGGTTTCATTTAAAGTGGTGCTTACACTTCCACCCTGTATAAACAATCGGAATATGCATTAAAAACTCGGAAAGTAATATTTTAATTCATTTCAAAGTAAATTATTATTATTTGAATATTCGCTTCGCTTATTTAAAATATATTTGATGTTCATGGTTATAACTTGTGAGCACAGAACACATATACCCAAAGGGTTGCGAGTTCGATTGACTGGGTCTCCCTGCCTAAAACTTAAAAACAAGAATATATAACAATTTAAATATTATTTATATTATAGATTACTCGATGTACTTTGATTTTATTATATTATTTTTACTCACAATGGTCACAAAGATTTTTTATCTGTACTTTTGTTGATTTTAATTAAATCATTAAAAGAAAACTTTGTATTTACTTTATTTAATAATATTATTTTATTTATACATATATTCGTGGGAAAGTAATTTGTTATACATTTTTATTTATGAACCAACTTATATAACATAAACACTAAATGTTTATGTTCGTTACGTCCGTCCGTTGTTTTGCAAACTGATCCCCTGGGAATCCCAGGTCAAATACCTAGGCGTATTAGATTCGTAACTCTTTCCGGCCGCACATTACGTATGTTAGGAACAAAGCCACATACGTCATGAGCAGGCTGTACTCACTCATAAGCAAGCGGAGTAAAATGTCACATGTTGACTTACATAAAGATTTCGAGTTAGAATCGCTCAAGGAATTCTGCAAACGCATAGCCAAGCGATCTTAAACCCTCTCATTGTCGAAGCGTGTAAATACGCTCCCCACTTAAATCCGCTTCTTCGACGCCCTCGTAGCGTCTATAGCGGTTTTTGTGATTTACGCTATTTTAATAATATTTTATATTTTTAACTAGAGGGCGCGCGCGGCTTCGCCCGCTTATTAGGAGTGAATTCTAAAAAAACCACGAAACACGTGTTCAATAAAATATTTTTAACAGTCTGAATTTATTTTTTTATAAAAATCGGTGGCAATTTAAAGATTTTTCCATATAAACTTTCAATCCCTTATTTGAACCCTTAGGGGGTGAATTCTTAAAAACCATAAAACACGTGTCCAATGAAATATTTTTAAGAGTCTGAATTTCAAA
>JAATLQ010032086.1:0-13003 GCA_013421005.1 Heliconius erato x Heliconius himera | reverse complement strand
AACTGCCCCGTATATGTTCAAAGCTACCCCGCAAGGGGGGCAGCTTTGAACATTTGACTACTGCTACTAAAGTTGATATTGCACCTTTACCTTATATATTTTTCTACATATGATGCTACGATTGTGTGGCACAATAGTTGGACTAAGCATTGTGAAATAGTAAAGAAGTTAAAAACTGTAGAATTTTTAGATATGACACAAAGTTTAAAAATCGTTCGAATGTGCCCCCCTCTCCCCTATTTGAAAAAATATAAAAGTAATCTAGTGAATATTTCCTTCAAGCGCGTCGTCAAGTCAAATGCAGTGAATGCAGACGACGCGCTAATCTTCATACTGTTCACTATTTTGAAATTTTCTCATGAGTTTTGTATACAAAAATGTTAGAATTGGGTTATATTACTTTGACTATTCGACAGTTTCTCAGTGTGAATTGAAAACATTTACTGTAACTAGATAAAGGTTCAAATGGTTTAATTTGGTAATGATAGAGTAATGATTTATGATTTTTATTATTTATTAACTATTAACAATTATTAAAAAAAATCATTCAAAAGCATAAAAAGTAAGAAGTATAAAATGCCTAATATTTTATTCGCGATACATGTTAATACTTGGAAGCTTAAGACAAATCTATTGAATTAAATTGTTCCGTCTCTACAATCCTACATATAAAGAAATAAAAATAGATACATTGACATATGGTATATATAGATAGAATTGTAAACACATTACACTGAGGCCAGTCGTGGCGCAGGGGCACAAAGTGTGACTATAAACGCGACTGGTTGTGGGATCAATCCCCACACGAGGAAATGAAATATTTATTTAAATTTATATCTCCATTGCCGCTCTATTGTCGAGGCAAATCGTGGCGTTGAGTCCTGCTACTTCACACGCAATGTTTAAAGAATTCAGCGGAAAGTGGGAAACGGAGTGTTTTAACACTAAATTCCCTCTGTCTATCCTGCTGTATGCGGGTTACAATAACGTGAATCTGTATTTGTATTTATTACACATTTTTTTTTGTTATTGTGCAATTGGATAAAAATAAATATCATAGACTAGAGGGCGCGCGCGGCTTCGCCCGCTTATTAAGAGTGAATTCTAAAAAACCACGAAACACGTGTTCGATAAAATATTTTTAACAGTCTGAATTTAAATTTTTATAAAAATCGGTGGCGATTTAAAGATTTTTCCATATGTACTTTCAAGCCCTTATTTGAACCCTTAGGGGGTGAATTCTTAAAAACCATGAAACATGTGTTCAATGAAATATTTTTAAGAGTCTGGATTTAAAATTTTATAAGAATCGGTGCCAATTTAAAAAAAAATCCATACAAACTTTCCCCCTTCCCCTATTTCATCCCTTTAGGGTTAAAATTTTTCAAAATCCCTTCTTAGTGGATGTCCAGAATACGAAACTAAATATCTGCCCAAATTTCACGTTTCTACCATCAGCGGTTACGGCTCTGCGTGCGTCTTACCTCAGTCAGTCAGCACAAGTCCTTTTATATATAAAAATATATTATAAATATTGAAGAAAATTTAAGGCAATTCACGAAAACGCTTCAGATTCGACAAAGAACTACAAACTGACAAGAATCAATACCATTAAAGCTCATAACAAATTTCTTTTTAATCTTTACTGCATATAAACTGCACCACACTGTTGGTGAACCAAAAAACATGGAAGAGGCTAACATCAAAACAACGTTGAAAATATAGCAGTTATAAAGCGAGTATCGATATTCTAATATATCATCGAGAATGTTCCCATCAATCGTGCGTAAAGGATTGGTCACAAAGACTACACCTGCAACCGTAAAAAAGGGCTAGTCACATATTTTTATCTAATATGTGATATTTTTCTATAAATACAAAAAATATACAAGCTGAAAAGCGAGTCGGGCTCGCCCACTGAGGGTTCCGTAAAAATTGGAGGTCTCGGGCTTTTTCTGAAATTCAGACTTAGCTTTTATTAACCATAGCCCTTTCATCTGATACCTCACTTGAACTAACGGCTTTAATAGCAAATTGCCCTCCCTTTTTTAGGCTATTATATTTTAGGATTTACCCACAATGAAATTTTAGTGTTCTAACACTTTTTTAACAGACTAACTTTTTTTTCAGCGAGTTATTAAACAATCACACAAGCATTGCGTTGAGGCCGGTCGTGGCGCAGTGGCACGAGGTGTGACTGTAAAATCGACTGGTTGTGGGTTCGATCCCCACTCGAGGAAATGGAATATTTACTTAAATTTATATTTCCATTTCTTCGCACAACACGCAATGCCTCCAGAATTCGGCAGAAAGTGGGGAACGGGAGTGTCTTAAGACTTGGTTCCCTCTGCCTACATTGCTGTGTGTGGGATACAGCGTGAAGCTGATTTATTTATTTTATTGCGTTTCCAGTCAGACGCTACCACACTACACCATGACGGCCTCTGCTATAGGATTTTACATTTTTTTTTCATCCAGTATTACAAGATTAGAAGTTTTATATATTTACATCACTTCTATTCTAAGAATTCCATACAATAAAGAAAAAAGTCTTAGTGAAGTGAGAACTATTCAGACCCTCCGAGCTAATAGTGCATAGTCGATTATAGGCAATTAGTCGCCGTCTCAATGACCTAGCGGGTACCTGTGGGAGTGTCATTTATCTAGCTGCGGCTTCAACGATGTGACGCTTTGTCTTCTCAGGAATTTACTTTAATTCACGTTTTGTATAGTTATGGATACTAGTTTTTATAAAAAATAATACACTATATGCTTTGAGGAAATAGAAAAGAAAAAGTGTTTGTTAGTATATAAACCAATAGTTTTTGTTTAAATTTCAAACTAATTGAGGATAGTCAAGTATTTGGGTAATATATTTGAAATGGCTTGTAAATGTAAAAAATATTATACTATCACTATATTTTCTCTGCTTCATGCTATCTAATCTCTATTTTGCTTGAAAACCACAAAATAATTAGAATAATTATTATAATGCTGTGAAGTTTAAGAACACCCACACACACACACACACAACGTTCAATGTCTACAAACACCACCAAAGCAATGTCTCTATATCCACTATACTATTATACTTATACAATATATAAATTAAATCAGAACTTTCCGGCCTTGTAATATGGTAAAGACAGTGACTTGTAGCAAATAAACACGTATTGTATTACATTAACTTGTGACAGCCCTTGAGCTTTAGCAATTAAAATTATACTATAAACTCAGACGCGGCTTCGCTCGCTTAAACTTATTTTTATATTATAGCCAACGAATAATATATTTTTAAAATATATATTTAAAAAAAAGTATCCTATGTCTTTTCTAATATCTCTAAGAATATGTATACAAAGTTTCATTATATTCGATTGAGTAGAATTGGTGTGAAACCGTAACGATAAAAATATTCACATTTACATATATAATATGAGTATGATGTACCTATCTATTAAGAAGTAAATTTTATACGAAACAGTGGGACAAATGTTTGTAAATTTAATTTAATTGAGCTACGGTATAAACTTTTATTATAACCCAGTGTGGAAGTGTCAGCGTTCCTTTTACGGGAACAGCATATAGTGTAAAATGTTTCAAACCCGTACCTAAAGAAATTAATCAAGATACCTTAACAGTTTAGACGTAGGATTTTTTTTTATTTCACAATGTTTATCCATACCTGTATTACGTATGAAGCAGTTACGCATAGACACCAATAACGTAAATAAATACTACTACAAAAATACTACTAAAGTTAAATCAACTTTGAACTTTGCCGCCAATACCTACGACTCGATTTCGGAATGAGGCGTATGCGGCGATTTCCCTTTGATAGGTTTATGTGTGCGTGCGTCGTTCTTGACAAATGGCGTTTTATATTATTATTTATTTTGTTTGAAAAAATAACTTTAGGTTTTTATAGAGTAGTTAAAACTGTGGTTTCATTTAAAGTGGTGCTGACATTCCAGCCTGTATAATAACTGTATAAATTGTGGGTTCCATCCCCACTCGAGGAAGTGAAATATTTATTTACATTTATATTTCCATATTTTCTCTCTGGTTTCGAGGTAAACCGCAGCATTGAGTACCGCCACTCAACACGCAATGCCCCCAGAACTCGGCGGAAAATGGGGAATGGAGTGCCTTAACACTAGGTTCCCTATGCCGCCTACCTTGCTGTGTGCGGGATACAGCGTGAAGCTGATTTAATTTATAAATTAAAAATTATTAATTTAAATAATAACACAGCATCTTCGGACTGAAAACGCAAAGGTTATGGATTCGATCCCCACTGGAAAGCATGAATTATTTTCAGTTCTTCGGTTTGGTAAGAAGACAAAACGCGGCGTTAAACTTCGAAAATTTAAAACAGAGTGTGTTAACCCTGGGTTCCCTCTGCCTGCTTTGCTATTTACGTAAACACAAAGTTAATGTTATTATTTCATATGAGAATATTACAATAATTTTGGCTTATAAACACAAATAAACTTTTATAAAGTCCATTAAGGGTAAAGTTTGGAAAGTTACGGAACACGATACAGAGGATTATTTTAACTTACATCGACATATATTATGTATACTAGCGACTCAGACGCGGATTTGCCCGCTTAAACTGATTCGTATATCAAAATTATATAACATGGTTATAAACTGTATGTACCTATGTGCTTTTTTGATGTAAAAGACATATACTGTATACTGTAAAGTTTAATTTAAATCCGTTCAGCACAACTTAGCCACTCTTAATACACCGTCTTCGCTTTGCGTCAATTTTCGAGATAATGCTTCATGATAGCACTCATATTTAATACATTTGTTACAAAGGAGTACATGTATAAATCTGTTAAAATTGAAATCTTCATCTCAAACGACTCTTTGATCTCTTTTAGTCAAAATCGAAATAAAATTCCTTGCGTAGTTAAAGTTGTTAAGTTAAAAAGTAAATGGCAGGAATCTAGCTAGTATGTAATTTTGTTTATACTTCGTAAATAGATAGAATAGATAAAAAAGTAACCAACAACATATCAAACTGTAACTAAGTTAAAGGTTCAAATTGTTGAATAGATTTTTTTCAATTCCAAGTGTGTTGAATAGTAAGTCAATATTGCAGTGTGGATTTCCAATAAAAAAGTAGGCACATATTTTCAAATATACGATTGAAACAGAATTTAATTATTGTAGCAATAAAATATATAAAAATAGAGGCCAGTCGTGGCGCAGTAAACCTAGGATTAACACACTATGTTCCCCACCTTCTGCCGATTTCAGGAAGCATTCCGTGTTAAGTGGCGATACTCAACGCCACACTTTGCCTCGTTTGCAGAGCGATAAATGACATAATTAATATTTCATTCCTCCAGTAAAATAAAAAAAGACACTTATAATCACCCAATTCTTCCCTCCATAAAGTCACTTTGCAAGTGTAATAATATTATCATAATTCATTTCATACAATCATAAAAATTTTCATTACATTTCCACCAAAGCCTGAGTTTAATTAAACATTTTGATGCTTAACTCAATTGAGTTTAAAGTAGCGGCGGCGGTCAGAACTAACAAGTTAGCGAGCTGCATCCGGATTGGAACTAAATATAAACTACTCCAGTACTAACTCGATCAGCTTCTCATTGCTTTGTAAAGACGACGCACTTGAGTAAATTGAATATTACGTAAAGATTAGTTTGAAAAACGACGCTAAATTACAGGGTGGTAGTTAATTCTACAAAAAAAGCCTAAGTGTGGGTTCGAAGCCCTTTTACTAACAAAAATAAAAAAAAACATCTTCATGTTGTTTATTCACATAGAGGAATCGGCAGAAAGAACTTATTGTTAAGACACTTTCCGCCCAATATTCGAGACATTGCGTATTAAATAGTTGCGTATGAAAGCAACGCCTCGCTTTCTTTTGTTCTCAGAGCGAAGAAATAAAAATAATTCATCATCTCGGGTGGGAATCGAGTCTCCAACCGTCACGTTTACAATCAGACTCTGAGTCGCTGCGCTACATCTTAAATAATCACTACAGTGTTTTACCTTTTGTATTTAAAAAAAATGCGGCGTTAAGCTCCGCCAGCCGGCACGCATACAAAATTTATGGATGAATAAAAATAAATAAATGGCTTATAAATAAAAAAGGAATTCCGGTAGAAGTATCAATTTTAGACGAGTGACACAAAATAATTTTGCAAAAAAGACACAAATGACGTAGATTATTCTAGAACTGAAAGACAAACACGTATACGTCGTCTAGCATATAAATCTTTTCTAGGAAAATTAAGAAAAATTACTATTTTTATTTATTCCATCTATTTATAACCTCGATAATTTTGTTCTTGTATCATTTTTTTTATATCCAAGCTCCGGTCAGAAGACAAAAAGCTACCTGAGTTCGCCACAGCCACTGGAAACGCAATGTTTCAAAAAAGTGGTCGAAAAGAGTCTTAACTCTAGGTTCTCTCCCTATATTCTCCACTTATTTATGTTACATTAAGATGATATCGCACTGTCCCACAATGACCTCGAAGTATAAATTGAAATTACTATAAAAATGTCTCGAAAATTGAACAGTATGGGAAATGGAGTATTTTAACACGTTATCCCTCTGTCTACTCTCCTATAATAATTTAAAATTAAACTTATTAACTATAACTACAACATACAGCAAAATATCCAAATTTCATTTTTCCGTGACCTATTTAAATAAAACGCCAGTACTTTATTAGTACGAACATATTCGAACTACAAATAATAATTGAACCGTAAATAACACTGAAAATAAATCTTTTAACTAACTAATCGCTAAATACGCTCATAATATTTAAATGAAATACACTGCGCTTTTACCAAATATGATTTTTCATTAAGTTTATTTAATATATATACTAGTTTATATAGTTAAACGCGCGTGAAGTTTTGTGTTAATAATTTGGTCAGTTTCAATATAATTCTATTTTAACAATGACCTTCGTGCCATGTGATCCCGGCCTAGAATAGGATCATCTTGGTACTGGTGGTGTCGTAAGAGGTGACTAAAGTACGTGTGGTAGCGACGAGTTGCTAGCGATAGCAACACCTATGGGCAGACTCATTACCACCCCCGGCATTTAAAACTAGCGTGAAGTAGTGGCTTTATGCCCTGCGTTTCGCATCAGGTAATGCCGGGCTTCGGCGCCCAACCCACCTTAAAGGCCGGCAACGCACCTGTAGCTCCTCTGGTGTAGCACGGGGTCGTGGGCGGCGGTAATCACTTACCATCAGGTAACCCGAACGCTCGTTTGCCTTGCCTTTTCCATAAAAAAAATAATTACACATTCTTAAAAGTGATGTTTTAATAGAACACAGTACCTTTTATCTTTTTATACGTTACACATTATTTATATATATAGACAAAACGCACTAGAATAGTGTCTTACTGTAGACGAAGTTGTAGGTTCAATTCTCAGGGGAATGAATCATGTTCCCGCTCTGGTGAGACAAATTGCTACGATAACATTCCGACGGACGGGGTAAAACATACTGTGTTGAGATACTTATATACTTATCCGCTATACGCGAGACGCGCGACTCCGTTCCCTATTTTCCGCCGATTACTGAAGGTATTGTGGTGAGTCGCCGATTACTGAGTGTGGGGAGTGGGCGGAACTCAACGCCGGCCTACCTACCTGATCCTGCGTATGTGTGTATACAGCGATCCTTAAGCGATTTTTTTTTAATAAATTGATAAACTATAATATAATAGTGGTTATTTAGACACAATGATATACATATAATAGTGATGTAAAACAAGCACTGCATAACATAAGCCCTCGTTAACATGTACTAGTACAGTCAACTCGCGCGTATTCATCATTATTCGATGTTACGTGTGTAATTACCGACTAATCTCAGTCGCTAATCATTATATATTCGAATTCACTGAAATTCGATGGAAATCATGCATTTACATATTTTGGGAACAGAATTGAATGTATGGATACAAGCCGTATTATAATAGGCTCTTCTAAAATACCTAAACAACATATTTAGACTTTCGTCCATTAGCTTAATTAAATCTGTTTGTTTTATTATATCAGGATAACGTGTGCTTGTGAATATGATGCGTGTGGGTTCGATTTCCACTTGGAAGATGAGTTGTTTTACCTTACCCTGTTATAAGATAAACAAAAGATACAGGTGTATACGATATACAATAATACAGTGTATTTCGTTATTAATTATATATTTTCGCTTTCGTCTTCATATAAAACAAAAGAAAATAATAAATAAATGCTGCTTTATCTAACCAGAAGATAAAAAATATATTTTAACAATTACCACAAGTGAGAATTGAACTCACAATAATCGTAAATATAGCTAGAAATCGTTCGGCACTACCTTATTTCATATTCATCAAATAGAATTTCCCTAAAGATTTTTCCGGGAACATAATAAATGTCACAATCACGGAACGCTGATACAGTAGTGTCGTTTTTTTTTATTTTTATATTTGCACAGTGAGGGAATCGTCGTCGATCCCTCGAGTGCGGGGACTTCGTTACGTTTTTCAACTTTCCTTATTCCACTTTAATTCTGTATATAGTTAAATTCTGATTTAAGGGTTCTGTACTTCAAAAGAAAATACGAATCCATTAGAAAATTACTTTCTTTCGTCTGTCAAGATTTTTTCTCAAGAAGGCGTGGAGATAGTAAACTGATGTAAATATTGAATATTCAGGTCTTGGAGTATAGGAAATATCAAAGTTTAACGTAAACTTATTCAAAAGATAGATTTGCTACTTGCTAGAGTGGCTTCATTTTCGTTTTATTCGTTTGACCATTTCATATCGCATTGGCATCTTAAAGTCCACGAAAAGCAAATGGCAGGTGCTAATAAATATTATATATAGTAGTATTTTATAATAACATGATATTCAATAGCATATGTATATCAAGAAAAACTGTCGACACTGCTTAACAACATAAATTAGTTTTATTATTAGTAATTATTTTTGGAAGGCGGAAGTGAGAGTATGAGGTTGAATTTTGGTCTTCAGCAAAAAACCACCCTAACACCAGGTTCTCTCTGACTTTCCTAAATATACCGTGAAGATTTTCCTAAATCAAAAATACTTTATTAAAATATAAATAAAAATAAAACCTTTATATTACTTAAAAAATATTTTAAATACGATAGATACATAAATAAATAAATTTTATATAGGTTATCTGTGCTGTGGTAAATCGTTTCAACGTGATCGACCGCAAATGTACCGGCGAGTGCGACGAATAGCGCTGAATATGTCCGACCACTCTGATTTGTGTCATTGATGAAACTGATCATATAATGTATTTTTATTTTAACTCTTTGCTTTATACAGCTTGTCCGCGAGCGTAGATACAAGGTCCGCCTTGTGTCAAGATACTCTGTTCTCCGCTATGTAGGAGTATGTATATGTTCTCAAGATATTGGATGTAGATTTTTTATTTTATTTTGTGCTTCAAAACCGCTTCCTAGATTTAAAAAGATAATAAGTAATTTACTATCTCGAATGCAAATCGATCCAACAACTATAGTTTACAGTCAGAACCCGTTCCACTGAGCTACGATAGAAATTTTTAGCAAAACTATATATGCAACAAACGTTTAATTAAATATGATTTACATATTTATTAAGACACATTTTAGTTATAAAGCAATTAAAAATATCAAACTTCTTTATTATTTTTAATAACTAGGAATAATAATGTACTTGCTAATGTTTAAATTTAGAAATTATTATTTCAGAAAAGTGGAGAATTGAGTAATCTTAACACGATATTCCATCGGGCTACCCTGATATATGACGGAGCGTGTGCGCTACCTATCCGTGAATACATCAGCTATCAACAAACATATTCCATTCTTTTTACGGCGTCGTAAAACCGTAAATAAGGGATGTACGACGTTGTATCGTTTTATTATAAGTTTATTTTACGACTTCGCCTAGTTTTGAAGCGTCAGGTGACAGTGAGGTAACGTCAATATGGATAAATGGAATACATGTATGTGTATAGTCTATCTAGTAATTATAACTTTAAACGATAATTTACATAAATAACGACTAATGTTGATACTATTCTTGTCTGCCTTCAAAGGAGTATAATATAAGAGAATGTTTTACTTACGACTTTTCCAATAATAAAAATATCCATATTTGTGAAGAAAACGTCAAAAAAACTATATTCAATACAATCCAAACTTTATACAATTTTGATTGATGGGCAACCTGATTCATAAAATAATACCAAGAACTGACTCAACTTCTACCGTTGATAAGAATCTTTTCAAAGAAAGGTAAAACACACATAAATTGATATAAAATACTTTGCAAATCATAAACAAAGTAAATTCTCTCTGGAGTAAGTGTTCAAAGGCAAGTCGAAACGTTAATGATACCACAAAAAATGTATATTTTCACTCGAAGTTCAATAAGAAAACTCGTCGATCACTGTTAAATGTAAACAAAATGGTGCTGAAATTATATTTCGTGTCAACGTTTTCAACATTAAATATTCCAAAATTTAAGATTTAAATTGTTTGTTTGTACTAATATTTCAGTACTGTGTAAATAACAGTATAGGCACTTGAAAAACAGGTTATTTGAAATTTGGATATTTGAAATCGCAGACGGACGTAAATATTTTGCTACTCTGGTTGATGAAATGCAGTGCTGAGTTCCGCCAATCGATATACAAATATCTCGTAAATTGGGAGGAAAGTTAGAAACAGAGTGTCTATGCGCTAAGATTTAGTTGTCTACTCTGCATATGGGAATGTATTTGGGAAAAAGGGTGAAGCTGCTTTGCTTTTTACCTATAAAATAACAAAAACGTAAGACGTTACCATCATTTTTTGTAGCTTTCTCATAAAATAATAGATTTAATTTTTTAATAAGAAAATATCTTTTCACAGGAACTCTAGTAAACTCTCTTTTTACTGTATTTGACAGGCCGCTATAGGCTGTTGGAGACACAATAGTGTTTCATTCGCATTGTAGTAACTGCAATGCTAGCTTTTGTATTTATTTGATAGTGCAATATTTATTTATGAATAGAAAATTAGTGCTGTAATTTTCTTTATAGACTGCTCTTCTTCGGTGTGGCAACTGACAACATATGGATAGCAATAGTTATGAAAATATTATAACTTCTCATTTTCATATATTTAAACAAAAATTAATAGTTAATACACAAAATAATTAGGTTTCCTATTTCAAAAGCTTGAAATTTTATAGTATTCTTTTCTCTTTAAAAGTCGTTTCCACCCTTCATATTCAGGTATTCTAATAAATAGCTTTGAACAACGAAACTGTGCAAAAATCGTGGAAGAATTTGCGCTTCTCAAAGGGGAAATGTACAAGGAAAATTTTTACAATTTCATTATTTTGGCAAATTAATATGAACGTACATACTTTTTACCAAAGTATTCGTGGAAATAATCCTAGTAGCGTTAAGTTCCGCAAATTAAATCGCTATTTATTAAACGAAAGCGGTAAATGAAAAGAAGAGTATCTTGACACTGAGTTCTCAAGGCTATGTAGGAAAAATACGAAGATTTTTTATTTTATATATAAAAACTGGATTACATTATCCTAAGGAATATAGATTCAAATTTAGCTACTATTTTGTGTTTATTTGTTACGTTTTGTTAAAAGTACTTCACTATTGCAATCTGAGAGCGCCGTGGCGCTGTGGTAGATACTGTTACCGGAACGGTCCTTGGTTCTGGTTGAGTGAATCTGTTATAATTTGAGTACAATAAAATAATATTTAAACTAAAAAGCAAAATAATACACTTCATAGTGTTTAAAAATCTCATATATAAATAATAAAAAACATTTTCAAAAAATCTTTTTCAGCCTTTGTTAGTTTAAGCCTTTTGACTCACTTAATCTCGTCCGCTTTTGCAATCTACGCCGAGCCGCCAAAAATATACGAACTAGTAGTCATATAAAACACGTAAAAGCTTTTAAGTTTTTGATCACTTTCGTGTTACCTTCTCTTATATTCTTCACTATTGGGCGATGAAGCCGTCGTGGCGCAGTAGGACAGCAATTGACTGTAGCAGAGCAGCGGTTGTGGGTTCACCACCATCATCACATACTACTCGAGGCTACAAATTATTTTCATTTCCTTATATGTACAGAAACTAACCTATAGCGCCATTTTTTTTAACTTCACACTATTTTCATCATATAGCAAAGTTCCAAAGAGGACGGATTCCAATCTTCCTTACATTGCATCTTGAATGTCGAAAATTGATACTGCGCTTTGTCTTGGTACCAGAGCAATAAATGAAAAATATTCTTTCCTCCAAAAGAGAATAGAACCCACAGTCGTCGCGTTTACAGTCAGAGTGCGCCATAATAATATCCGTTTTAAATCACAATAGTTGATAAATTGTACAAACAAACACATGAAGCATTTCATTGAATACAATATAAAGCGGGTCAGCGATGCACGCGAACCGGCTATTGGGATAGAATTATTTTTTAGTATCTGTTTTAGTTTTAGTTAAAGTGAACAGAGTGACTTTGTAAATTTGTTATAAAATCTTGATTTATTCGACACGTAAGACATAGAAAATCTATACTTATAATAAATCTGTAGAAAAGTCGTTTCTGTACATTGAAAATATTTAAAAAAAAATTAGCCAGGGTGTTAAAGGATAATTAACAGAATCCATTTCCAACATTTTTGGAATTTTTGTCTGTTTGTCTGTTTGTCTGTTTATGTGAACGCGTATCACGTAAAAAGTACACAATAAATTTAAGCAACTTTTATACATAAAAATTACAAATAAATCAAGGTAGGTTTTAGTGTTTATTTCATTGTAATCGCTTCACTCTATCAAAAGATATAAGTATTTAAGTTTTCAAGAAGTTAATATTTGAGATAGTAAAAATCAATACAAGTAACGCTATCTATTGACCAATAGTAGGTACTAACGAATCTTGATAACGCAAAAAACGTTCTGTGG